>OZ024727.1:47689201-47946701 GCA_964016875.1 Fallopia convolvulus | reverse complement strand
CAACAACAACAACAACAACAACAACAACAACAACAACAACAACAACAACAACAACAACAACAACAACAACAACAACAACAACAACAACAACAACAACAACAACAACAACAACAACAACAACAACAACAACAACAACAACAACAACAACAACAACAACAACAACAACAACAACTTCTCAATCAAATCAAACAACAACAACAACAAACACACACTCCTTTTCAAATTGAGGAAAATGAGGAAAAATAATCAAAACTTACAGCGATTAAGGACGACCTCTCGTCTATAAAATGCCGATCGGCGCCCTGCGTGTGCGTCTCGATGAGAAGCTCGAGAGGCGAAATGCGGCGTTGCAGGTGTTGCTCCTATGAAATTCATTAAGGGTGTTACGAACTATTAAAAAAAACTAACTTAATTTAATTTTAATCAAATTAAGATAAAATACTTACCAAGCGACGCATGGTGTCGAGGTGGGACCTCGAACCACTATTGTGGTTCGCCGGATTGGCATTCCGGATTGCCTTCTGGCGGGCACGCTTGGCTTTGAACTCACTGTGGCCCAATCCGTCGTCTGCCACTTCTCCCAAGTGGCGGATTGGATGAAGCTCGGCCTCTTCCCGTTACATCGATGCTTCCCAATCAAGTCATCGTATCTCTTCTTCGCTCTCTTCTCCCACAGCAACCGGACAAACTCGACGTCCATACCCGGCTGGGAGTCATCCCATCTAAAGTGCGTCTAATTAAATCCAACAAACATTTAATTAAAGATAGTAATTAATTAATGCGGAAATTGTAAAAAGAAATACAAAAAAAAAAAAATTTACCTTCCAAGCATCAAACCAACGTTGCTTCGACGCGGCAGAGGCAAAGTGGAACTGCGACGCCCTATCGTCGGGTTGACTTTGTATGATGCTTGTCGACCACCGCGACACCACTCCCGACGGCTGCAAGCTGCGAGATTTCAAAACACATGTTATAACATATTTAAAAGTAAGAAAAGACTTTAAATAATAATTTTGTCTAAGAAGAAATTGTACGTACCACCCGCCGGCAATAGAAAGATCTCAAATGCGTTTGGGATCGAGCCCTCCTCGACTCGATCCCGATGAGGACGCGGACGTAGTGGCCCGAGACTCCTCCGCTTGTGTGCCCTCCTCCTCTGTACTAGGACGGCGGGCCCCGTCGTCCTCGGACAAATGTGGTGTGTCCGTGTGGGTTTCCTCAGACGAGTGATCGTTCGGCTCGTTCGGACGAGGACCTCGTCCACGTCGGCGTGATCCTCCGGCCATAATAACACAACTAAAAAACAAATAATTCAATACAAATTCATTTTTCACAACATTTGCACAACAACATTCAATTTCATTCAAACTTGACAAATGAACAATCAACATTCAATTTCTATCAATTTTTCTCAACAATCAACTTGTTCTAATTCATTCAAACTCTATCAATTTTTCTCAACAATCAACTTGTTCTAATTCATTCAAACTCTATCAACAACAACAATCAATTTAATCCAATTTTTTTCCAAATCAAACTCTATCTCAATCAATCAAATTTTGCTCAATCAATTTCTAAAACAACAACAACAACTAACCAATAACAACAAAAAACTACAACAACAACTTCTCAATCAAATTTTCTCAAATTCAACAACAACAACAACAACAACAACTAAACCATAACCCCTAAACAACAACAACTAATCAATTTCTCAAATTTTCCCAAATTCAACAACAACAACAACTAAACCCTAACCTCTAAACAACATCAACTAATTAATTTCTCATTCAACATCAACAACTAAACCCTAACCCCTAAACAATACCAATTTTCTTAATCAATTTCTCAATCAATCAAATTCAACAAACAATTTCTACAAAAACTCAATCAATTTCTCAATCAATCAAATCCCCAATCAATGACAATAAAATAAATACCAAAATCTACAACAACTACAAAAATCAACCACTTACATGCAAATGGCGGGGAGTAGGTGGCGGTCGGACGGTGAGGAGGAGGAGGCGCGCGGTCGGAGGTGGCGGAACTCGGGTCGGAGGAGGCAGGTCGGAGGAGGGCAGAGGAGGCGCAGGAGGCGGGTCGGTGGGCAGAGGAGGCGCAGGTGGGCGACGGCGGTGGGCCGAGAGAGTCGAGGAGGGCAGAGGAGGCGCAGGAGGTGGGTCGGAGGCGGCGAGGTGCTCGGGATCTCGAAAGAGGAACGAAGACAGAGAAGGCGGAAATGACGAAGCTGAACGCGCTTTCTCCTTCTTATCAAGGGTTAGCGACCATATGGTCGCTAAATGTAAGCAAATTTAAAAGGTAGGCAAGTGCTCCATTGAATCAAATAACGCAGGGGGAAAGATGCGCTCCAGCTTGCACAAAATTATTGGTATTTCCTTGTGCAATTGCATAACCACCTCAGGCTTCAGCTCGTAACACGTCAAGTCTCTAAAGAACGCACTTAGCTGAGCTATGGGCTCCCATACTTTGTCATCAAGAAATGGACGAAAAGCAACAAACATCAACCTTTGCATGAACACATGACAATCATGGCTCTTCATCCCAAAGAGCCTAAGCTTGTGCAAGTCAATGCAGCGGCTCAAGTTGGAGACGTAGCCATCCGGGAATTTTACGGATCTCAACCAATCTAGAAGCACTTGTTTTTCATGATGATCTAGTGTATAGCAAGCCTTTGGGTACCTATTGTCCTCCTCATCAGGTTCCAACTCCGGACGCTTGCACAATTCCTTTATATCCTTTCTAGCCGACCACTTGTCTTTCGACTTCCCCGGAACATCGAGAATGGTGAAGAACATATTATCAAAGATATTTTTCTCAATGTGCATTACATCTAAATTATGTCTTACCAGCAGACTAGGCCAGTAAGGTAGGTCCCAGAAAATGCTTTTCTTCTTCCAAACCGAACCTCTACTGACCGCGACATTGTGCTCCTCAGCTCCCACTTCAGTTATATTCATCAAGCCCATATTGTTTATCTGGTCTAATATCTCGTATCCATCACGAAGTACCGGGGGACCACGACGCTCCCGTCTACCTTTCTTGAAATCAGTCTTGTTTTTTCGGAAGCGATGATCAGGTTCTGTAAACCTCCTGTGACAATCGAACCAGCACATTTTGTGTCCATGTGTTAGATAAAATGCATCGGTGTCCTTCATGCAATAAGGACACGCGTATTTTCCAGAAGTGCTCCAGCCGACACAAACATATATTTTGTATCACACATTAATTAAATTTCACAGATCATATATATGCATTATTATTATATATAATAGTTTCAAATTGATTAGCATATGTAAAAGTAACAACATACCGGACAACATCGAATATGCGGGGAAGTCACTAATTATAATACTCGGATAATTTTGATAATTTAATGTTTCTCGAAATTTGTGTTGGGATTGCTTAGCTATTAAGTAATCTCGGGGAGACCTTAAATAATATATGCTTGGAAAAGCGTGCTCAAATTAAGTGATATTTGGATGTAAATGGGTAATTTTGATGTGTCTCGAAAAACATGTCCGGGTTACTTCGCATGTAAGTAAGCTCGGATAAGTTTGTGGACTAGTAGTGGCGCCATAGTTTGTAGTACCACTAGTATTGATGTTGTTATCGAGCCATCTGGGTGGGTTCTAGATTTGAGGGACACGAGAGCTGCGCCTAATCAGAATGCTATTGTGGGGCATCTAGGTTAGTTTGGGGAATTGTAGAGTGAACCGAGATTGAAGGTAGTTGACTGTATGTCAAAGAAGTAGGGTCAAAGGATTTAGGTTAGTAAGGAGTGTGGCAAAGACTGTCAAGTTGTACAATGATGGATATGTGGGATACTAGTGATTTGCCTTTCAAGAGGACAAGGAAAGACTACACATCTAGAATATACCTGATGTTTGTAAGTTGTGAATGTTATTATGGGATTATCTTTAAGGATTACCACCTTAGAGTGGGACAGATTATAATAGTGAAGTGGAGTTGGGAATGAGACCAATATCGAAAGTTTTGAGTCGTATAGACCCGAGGAAGGATATTTCCTATGATGGTGTATTGATTACTGAGAGTTGAACTAAGTGATTATTATGAACAAGAACACATTGTCCTATAATGATGACTTGTTGGACCAATTGCAAGGGGCCATGGTGTTTTCAGAAGTGGATTGGAGATCAGGTTATCACTAGTTGAAGAAAAGACATTCCTAAGATGGTTTTTTTTAGTAAGATATGAGCATTATAAATGTGTAGTGATGTCGTTTGGATGGACTAATGCCCTATAGTAGTTATGGTGTGATGAACTAGGTGTTCATTGACTACTTGGATAGGTTCATGGTGATTTTTATTGATGACATTCTGATTTACTCACAGAGTCAAAAGGATCACATTGAGCATCTCAGACTAGTATAAGGAGTATTGAGACAACAAGTTTCCAAGTGATTCAAGTAGGATTTTTGATAATCAAAACTTACTGTACTAGGACATGTCATGTCCGCAAAAGGAGTTAAAGTGGACCTTGATGATATAAGTTAAGTTGCAAAAAAAAAGAGGGAATAATATAGTGATGTCTCAAGGGTAGAGCTCGATTGTGTTGATGCAAAGGGATAAAGTTAGTGTTTATGCTTCTAGACAGTTGAAGCCGAATGAGTTAAATTGATTAAAGCATGATCTGGAATTAGTAGTAGTGGTGCATGCTTAGAAGATTGGTGTAATTGTTAGTAAGGAAATACATGCAAGGTGATGATAGATTAGAAATGTTATATCTTTATGCAGTAGGAACTGAGTAAGAGGCAACAAAGATGGCTTGAGTTGTAGAGGATTATAATTTAGAGATATGCCCAATATGCAAGATTTTTGATAGGGGTTGAGTCATGGAGATATATCTGATTTTTCAGAAGCAGACGATGGTACTTTGATATTTAATGGTCAAATTTGTGTTCCTTGAGATGAGGAATTAAGACACAAGATTTTGCAGAAAGCACATGTTACACTATCCTCAATTAAACCTGGAGAAAGTATAATTTACTTGGATTTGAGACTACATTATTAGTGGAACGACAGGAAGCCAGAATGTATTTAGAATTGTGGCTAAGTGTTAAGTTGTTAGTAAATGAAGGTCAAGCCTAGAGATCAGGTAGACAGTTGCGATTACTTATCATTTCAGAATGAAAGAGGGAAAATATCTCCATGAATTTTTGTCATTGGGCTAAAGAATAGCAGAGTTTAAGATGTTGTTTGGGTTGTTGTGGATAAATGGACTAGGATTGTCTGTTTCTTGCCAATCATAGGGATCTGGCTAGTATACAAGATAGTGGAAGTTTTCTGACATTATAAGGTTGTTTGAGGTACCTAAAATGAATGTACTGTATTGTGATGAATATGTTATTTCTAGATGTTGGCATCATTGGCATGATGCAATGGAAATGAGTTTGCATTTGAGGTGTCAGCATATCATCCGTAGACAGATTGTTAGATTATAAAAAGATTTAGATTATAAAGGATATATATTAAGATCTTGTGTGTTGGATTGGTGATGTAAACGATCTGATTACTTGAAAACTGGCAGAGCCTGCTTGCCATACTTATTGGTAATCTTTGATACAGATGGCACCGTATGAGGTTTTGTATGGCCACAAGTGTAGAACGTCATTGTATTAGGATGACCCATTAGATTTGATAGAGAAAGTGGTTAAAATTCGAGAGAGTATGATACTTGAACAGAATTCTCAACAATCTTAGGTAGATAGGGGGGACGACCATTAAACATGTGAAGTAGAAGTACAAGTGTAGTAAAAAGGGTTGCCTACTCGTGAAGTTAAAAGATTTGGGATGAAAGGGGAGTTGAGTCCTTGGTACATCGGGCCATTTGAGATTCTCGAAAGGGTAAGTGAGGTGCCTACAAGCTAGCATTGCCACCAACCATGGATGGAAGCAATTGAAGGACACTCTGGTTAGAGTTATGTGAGAATTAAAGCTTCACATAAGGTTCATAAGAGAGTAAGGGGCTGTATACCATGATTGAGGGTAAGGAAAATTTGAGTAGAGTTGAAATTTCCTTAGGACCACAAAGACCAAGAGTTCCAAAGGAAGATTTAAGTAGGCTAGGGTCACAACTGTGGAGCACATGGTTGGAAACTTATACCAAATGGTTTAGTATAAGGAGAAAAGCAAGTGAAAATGAGAAAGGGAAAAGTCTGGAAATGGATCCAGTTTTAATCGATCGCAAGGGTTTATGGCTATGTTAGTAGGGTTATTGGAGAGTTGCAAGTTATTGATTGCGAAAGGGATATGCATAGGATATACTTTATAGAAAGAGATCTAGCCTAGTAGTAAAACTAATAGGGACATGAGGATAAAGAGATAAATGGCTTTATGAGTAATTTGGACAAGGATGATGGTAAGGAAAGATTAATCCAAGGTGAGTTAGGGATATTATCCTATATGTAAGGAGAAGTTAGCCTGTTAGCATGAGTTGTGTGGTTTAATGTGAAGTGTACGGTTTAGTTGAGACATGTCCTTCAAGAGTCTTGTAGTGCAGGTTTTTCCTAGATAGCTAAGTCAAATGAGCATTGGAATATATCTTCATGAAGAAAATTGCGGAGTAAAGAAATGTCGATGATATTACTCAATGGGGAGTTGAGACGGCCGCTTGGGAGACTGATAGGAGAATAAGATAAAGCTATCCAGTGTTGTAATCCAGTTTAGTTAAGACCTTAAAGAGTAGAAGTTAGAAATGTGCGAGAGCCTAGCTTATAGATGGTAACCAACTATGTGCTTTGTTTGACTTGACTTTGTGTGCTTGACTTGTTTGATAGTTGTTGCTTTTGATGTACTAAGGGTATGATCTGCGTGTTGTTCGACTCGTGTGAAGGGATTTTAAGTAGTGTTATGAGTTGTTTTCCTATATCTCGGGAAGTTTCGGGACAAAACTTTCTTTAAGGGGGGTAGGATATAATACTCGGATAATTTTGATAATTTAATGTTTCTCGAAATTCGTGTTGGGATTTCTTAGCTATTAAGTAATCTCGGGGAGACCTTAAATAATATATGCTTGGAAAAGCGTGCTCAAATTAAGTGATATTTGGATGTAAATGGGTAATTTTGATGTGTCTCGAAAAACATGTCCGGGTTACTTCGCTTGTAAGTAAGCTCGGATAAGTTTGTTTCTTAGTTGTTAAGTAATCCCGTTTCTTAGTAGAATAAAGATAGACTTGTAAAAATTTTGATCTTATCCGTTTTAATAGATATTCGTGCCATGTTATCTTATCTTCTAGATTTGTGTTCCATGCCTATCTTTCTTCCTCAATATTTGTGCTATATCTTCTAGATTTGTGTGCCATGATCTTTATCTCTTATACAAGCTGAATTGAATTTGTCTTCTTCTATTTCTCCTATATAAAGCCATGTCTTCCCTTCCATTTTTCGCCTCCCTTCTTCCTTTCATTGGCATGCTCCTTCACGACCTTATTGCTTGTTGTTGGTCGCCCCTTCCATTGAAAGACAAGGCGCGTCCTTTTCCTCCTCTTTGGTGAGTTGTTCTTTCTTATTGGATGGTGTGATTTGAGGGTATAGTAAGGAAGCTTTTATGGACGGATTTATGGTGAATTTTGATGTTGGAAGATGGTGTATAAAAATGGATTGGTAAAGTGTAGTTCTAAGCTTAAAGGCATGAGTTATAGACTCAATAAAGGGGTTGAGTTTTGGTGAATATTCTTATCAGTTTTAATGTCTTTAGATGGGTTGATTTGTAGTAACTTCGAGTAAGAGGTTGATTATGGGTTCAAAGTTTATGTCATGTGAGTTGTCGGGTTAAATTATCAAAGGGTTAGAGAGATTTCGAGTTTTAAACCTTTATTGTATTCTTTGGACTCTCAGACTTCATGTTGTTTAAAAGACCTTATATTATTGTTTAGGAAATCATTCCGTCCATGTTCCATTAAAGAGTTGTAATTTCAAGTGAAGAGGTAAGTCATTTACGACTTGCTCAGTTTCTGTTCAATTCTTGTTAGATTTCGTGCCGTGCTCGTAGGATTTCTTTTGGGGGAACTAGTCCCTAATCGATTGTTTTATGGAAAAAGTATTTACTCGTGTGTGATATGTGTGTAACGGATTTCAAAGTGTTTTCATCGAATATGGAGTTTTCGAATGTTTTCTCTGTGTTGGTACCGTTCTCGGCATGGCCATGTGCGTAGTCCTCTGGGTTGAAGTGACGGCTACGTATGGTTATGTGACAGAGAATCGTGCCCCTTCAAAAGAAAAGCTATATGTGTTTTGGGCAAGTGCTCTAGTGGAGGCTCGACCTGGGGTTAGAAGGATGGAATTGTGAAGGGTGGGAGGTCGCGCCTCGGCACCTAAGGCGTAGGGTTGATAAGCGCCATGGATCGGAATTGAATGGAATGGAGAGCGAATGGATGTGTTTTTGTTTTTGTACTTATGTGTATGAAGGTATATATGTGTGATGTGTGGTTTGTGTGTGTCTGTGGGTTATGTATGATCAATGGGAAGTTAAGTATGGATTTAAAATTGATATGTGATGTATTCATGTGAACCTTGCAGGTGTGTGTGTGTGTGTGTGTGTGTGTTAGGAATTTGATTGGTTTTTAAACGTCTTACTAATACTGTATGATTTCTAGCTTGGATTAGAATAGTAGTTGACCCTTCGGGGACATGTTTTTTTTAGTTACAGGTAAGGACAAGGGACCCATGATGAAACCTCGGCAGAATGACGGTACGAGTCGTTGAAGGCCGTGTCATTAGGGTTGGATTTTGTTGGTAGTGGTTACTTACATTGTATCTTTTTGTTTAATATACAGTTTTGGGTAAAGAAAGGATAGTGAGTTGCTATAGAATTTTTACAAGTAGTATTGTAAGTTATGTTGGTTGGGTGTCATGCATGTTTTCCACACTTTGACTTGTTAAATACAGGTTGAACGTTTTCTTTATATTTTCTCGTCGTGCCCAAGTTGCAAGATCCAAATGAACTTGTTGTCAGACTAGCCTAGGTAGTACCCGTAGTGGTCTACTACCGAGTAGCACCCCTATGTAAAGACGGGGTGTTACACTAATAGTCCATATTACAGCTGCGCGCAACACAAAATTCTGCTTCCTCCAAGAATCGTATGTGCACACCCCATTAAGCCACAAATCCTTCAGCTCGGCTACCAACGGCTGCAAGTAGACATCCAACTTCTGCTTCGGGCTCTTCGGTCCAGGTACAATAATCGTCAAAAACATAACCTCTTCACGCATACACATCAACGACGGAAGGTTGTAGGGTGTCAGAATCATAGGCCAACATGAGTACTGGCGCCCGGACACACCGAACGGATTGAAACCGTCCGTGCACAAGCCTAGTCTTACATTTCGTGTTTCTGATGTAAAATCTGGCCACACAGCATTGAAGTGCCTCCATGCCTCTGCATCTGAAGGATGTCTCATCACCCCATCTTGTGCATGCTCTGCATGCCATCTCATGTGTTCGGCAGTCACCACATATGCGTACAACCTCTGCAACCGTGGAGTTATTGGCAAGTAAAACATACGAGAATAGGGAATGAGCTTTGTCTTGCCTTGCTTCCATCTAGGATAGTCACATCTCTTCCATGTCGCGTATTCTGCATCTGCACCCCAATATATCATGCAAGAGTTTGGACAACAATCAATCATCTCGTAAGGAAGACCGAGACCCTCAACCAGTTTTTTCGTGTCGTAAAACGTGGCTGGTAATGTCGTCTCAGGGTGAGAAACGCGTCCGCAAAAATCCGAGATCATGTCATACCGCGCTCCGTCATCCTCAACTTAGACTTTAGGCTCAGTAGCTCAGTCGCAGCCTCCAACTGCGTCATATCACATCCATGCCACAAAGGCCTATTTGCGGCCGACAACATGTCGTACATATGCTGTGCATCGGGATTGGGCGCTTCATTATAATATTGCTCCCCTTGCTCATGCCTTATATCCGCATTCTGCACGGGATCCTCAACAATGTAATCACTTCGGCCATAATTAAAAACATCATGCACCATCTGTTCCATTCGATTATCATTATCACCATTTAATGGTGGTGCTGGATCGGAACTGCTACAGCCTTCATGCTGTCTCGACTCGGCTAACAATGCAGCGTACCTTTCATCTGTCTCCCCGTGCGAAACCCAATGGTAATAGTTCGGAACAAAACCTTCCTTAACAAGGTGATAATGCACATCATCCACAGATTTCATTTTCTTGTGCTTGCACCTCCGACACGGACACCTTAATTCAGATGGGTTATAGGACGGCATAGATTTGCAGAATTCCAGAAATTGCTCTACGCCAGCTAAAAACTCGTTGTTCAAAAAACCATCTATATTACGCACATACATCCACTCACGCATTTTTTCCTTCCTGCATTTCAAAATAAGAGTACAATTAAATTAATTCAACTGAATTTAGCGACCATATGGTCGCTAATTAGCGTCCATATGGTCGCCAACTTCAGAACAGTAGAACAGACATTTACAACATAACCAATTGCTATTTGCGGTAAAATTCTGTAACACAATCTCTTATAAATATATAAATGAAAGCTTTCTACCGTCAATATTACCCTAAAACAATATAATGACGGAATGAAAAATTGGGAATAAGATTTAAATACATACCTTTAGTGAGGATGTCGGTAAAATTTGACGGAATTTCTTCCTAGAATCAATTCACAGTTGTGGTTGATATTTTCTCTCTTTTGTGAATATTTTGGAAGTGAGCAGAAAGAGAGTGAAGTTGTGTTGAAGCGGAATGAGAATGCATTTTTTTAGCGGAATGAGAATGCAATATATGCTGAAATGGCGAGAATTTTACGAATTACTGTTTTTAGCGACCAAGTGGTCGCCAAAAACGCGGGATATTACCCGCCAAAATAGATGTGCCGCGCCAAAACATCTGACCTAGTCAACGACCATATGGTCGCTAAAGTTTGCGACCATATGGTCGCGAACATTATAGCGACCATTTGGTCGCGACCGTTAGCGACCATATGGTCGTGGAGATGTGTTCTACTAGTTGCGACCATATGGTCGCAAACGTCAGCGACCATATGGTCGCTGCATGCTGGCGGGAAATTAGCCCGCGCACTTGTTGCGACTATAATGGCCTAGCGACCACGTGGTCGCCCATTTTAGCGACCACGTGGTCGCGAATTTGGTTTTATTTTTCCCCCCGTTTTGACATCCAGATTTGCGACCATTGGCGATTTAGCGACCATATGCCGTGGTCGCTAAAATATGGTCGCTAAATCTGCATAATGGTGTAGTGGCAACCCTGGGGCACCAGTACAAAGCGAAACCGAGCGCAGTACCCCAACGGAGAAATCCGCGACCGCAGAGACGGTGGTCAGGACCGCGGAACAGTAGTCCGCAGACTGATCCCCCTCGACCGTGGAACGGTGGGCGAAGGTGTGAACTCCGAAACTCGTTCGGAAAACCAAACCCTAGTACGTTTTGATCAAGTTAATCCCGATATTCTCTCGGAAGATCGGACCTTTATTCCTAAAAAACGAATTGAATCGTGACCTGGTCCCACCTGCAAACACGGTTGTTCATCCCACAGGCCGTTAGCGGTCCGAGTCAAGCGACGGAATCGACAGTCGTAATACTTTGCGGTCTGAATCTACTGGATTTGATCAAGTTTGGGACTCGACGATGCATGTAGCTGAATCCGGGAATAACCGAAGAATTCAAGACGCAATACGTCGGGACGAGAGATCGTGAGCACAGAGGAAAACCGCAACCACGGCTAGTTAGACCGCGCCCGCGGTTCAGAAAACCGCGAACGCGGGCTACGTATTTCCGAGCCTTCATTATCTATCTGCAAACCAAACCCTAATTTGGTCAGCCTCGCTTTGAACAAGGCCAATCCATCCATGTCGGGTCCAATCCCGTTCGAGGTGACCATTGTATATCTTTAGCATCCACGCCCAACGGCGGGAATGGGGCATCTACCACCGTCGGGGATGAAGAAGAAGATGAAATCACCCATGCTTTGGCTACTACTTTTAGGGAGAATGAGAAGATCCAAGCTAGGTGTGCACAGGCTGAGTCCCGCTTGGACCAAGTCTTGGAAGAGATTGCAAGATTGAAGCATACCTTGAATAAAGTTCAAGGCAAGCGCCTTGTCAGCAAATCAGCAATTGAAACGACTACTCGACGGCTTTCTAGTGTTATTGAATTCTCCGATAACCACCGTAGTCCTCAACTAATAAGTTCTGACAAATTAGAAGAGATGCAAATTGATTATGACAGCGATCGTCGGGCGCCAAGAAGCCGACGAAAGAACCACCATCACGAATCACCCCCGTGCAAGAGGTCTCGGGCGAGAAGCCCCTTAGTCCAGTGACCCAATCTCGGACGATTCAAGCGACTCCGAAGATCGCGGAGGTCGCCGCAGACTAAACTACGACAACGAAGACCATAACCGCGACCGCGGGGACAATGGTCGCGATTGCGGCCGGTCCAATCGCGTACAAGGCGATCAACGCGATTTTTCGTACAAGTGTGATGATCGCTATGTTCCTTCCGAGAATCCCGAGCCAACCCATGACTGGGGTAAAAAGAAGAAAAGACAGCGGAGTCAATGTCGGAGTGAAAGTAGAGAAAGACATGAAGGGAGGAACCGGGCACTTAGGCGCACTGAGAGGAGATTGCTTGATCTCTTAAGAGCGCAAGGTGGGACCTTGCAATCTGCTCAAGAACAAGTAGAGCATAAGTTGACTATGATGAAATCGACACCATTCCATAGAGATATTCAGCAAGCCCGGCCCCCGACAAAGTTTTCTCCACTATCATTTACTCTTTATAATGGTAACTCGGACCTTGTAAATCATATAGCCTCTTACTCTCATAAGATGGCCATGTGGGTATCCGAAGAAGCTATAATGTGCAAGATGTTCTCAAGTAGCCTCTCCAAGGGTTCGCTAAAGTGGTTCCAATGTCTGAGACTAGGATCAATACAATCTTGGGATCAATTGGCCACTAAATTTGTGAAGCGTTTCATAGCTAACAGTCGAGATGCAGCGTCTCTTGATACACTCTTCGGCCTCAAAAAGGAGAAAAAAGAAAGCTTGCACCGATTTTCAAATCGTTTCATGGAGTGCTTCGCTGAGATTGATGGTGATGTCCGTATTTTTAGCTTGGTTTTAGTGTGTCTTTCTAGGTTGTTTAGTCTTGTTTAGTTTGTGTTTTTGTGTGTATTGTGTGTCTTTTTAGTATAGCTTGCATATTTTGTGAAAAGTATGGAAACTACGCTATTTGTGTGTTTTGTGTAGGCTTTGAAGAGGAGCACGCTAAGAGGAGGAGGAGAAGAAGGCTATGCACGAAATCTCAAGAAAGTCCAAGTGAAGAAGTGAATAAACAAGGGAATAAGTCAAGACCAAGCTCGATATCGACCTTCATTGGGTCATTATCGAGGCATTCAAGAGTAAAATTCAGAGTCCTACCGACCTTGACGGGGTCGATACTGAGGTCCCCGTGTCGGTAGGACGTGACCGACTTAGTGCAATTAATGTTTTTATTCCGAGATCTTTTATCTTTAGAAGTTTTTATCTTTAAGGAAACTTGTTAGATAGATGTTTTAGTATAAATACCCTTGTTTAGTTAAGTTTGAGAGGATCTCTCTCCCTAGTTTTAGTTTTTACGCAAGTTTTAGAAGATTGAAAGACAAGATTGTTGCTTGGAGCACAAGGAAGAGAATTGTTGGAGTTTTCTTGTGTTCTAAGTTGTGTTCTAAGACAAGTTTGTGTTTGAATTCAAGTAAGATTTAGTTTTTATTCAAAGTCATGTTTTCTCTTAATTACTTTGTTTGTTCTTTCTCCACCATGAGTGAGTAGTCTTTTATTCTAGGGTTGGGCTTAGAAATCCAACATAGTTGTGCATGAATGATGATATAATAGCATGAATCGAATGCCTTTTATCTATTCTTCAGCTTGTTTGTGTTGATACTTTGACGAAAGTTGAAGTAATTCACGTTTATGACTTAATCTAAAGAGAAAGTTGTAAACTTGAATAGAGATAAAGCTTGAGACGAAAGTTGAAAACTTTAGATCAAAATAAGTAGATAAAGTGAATTGATTTATGAAAGTTGATTGATTTGCTTGTTTATTCAACGAAAGTTGATAACTTTATGTTAAAGGCATGATTTTTATGGTTCATATTGTTTGAAATTACATGATTATGTTGTGGTAGACTCTTATCCTAAATTTTTCTCTTACTTGTTTGTCGATCTTAATCCCCAGTTACCTCGTTACCGAGCTCCCTATGGTCGGTACCGAGCTGCAGATTTCATGTTTGTTTCATTGTTTACTCAGTTTTCGTCTTCATTTTCACCTCGTTATCAACCCTGACAAGGTCGTTACCGACCCCTTTTCAATGTGTTTTTTTGCTTTGTTTTGCTTCTGTTTGTCGTTCCTTTTGCATTTTAAATAGTGATTAGACACAACCTTACTTCCCGTGGATGAACCTGACTCCCCTGTACTTAGTGGGGTCTTGATTATAAATTTATTCGTTGTCAAGAAACCCCTCTCAACAAATTGGCATCGTTGTCCGGGAAGCAATAGCGTTGTGTTTTGTTGCTTTTGGGGTTTGGGAATAGCCTGACCCTGTTTTTGTTTTTAATTTGTTTTCTTCTGTTTCTTTTTTCAGTTTTATGCAACCGGCAGGACGAAGACTTGCCTTTGACACTCCATTATACTATTCTGAGGTTGAGCGTACTCTTCATCACAAAAGGAGAGAGAACCAAGCAATGGCGACTCATGAACAACAAATAGCCCACCTCCGAGCTCAGATGGAGTGGCTCCAAGCTGATATAGATAATGCTACTGCTTTGGTTGCACGAGAACAAGAGAATGTTGTTCGTCTGCAAGAGCAGTTAAATGCTATTCCAAAGAATGTCAAGCAGTATATGCACCCAGAACTGAGGGTGTCAGAATCAACAATTGTTCTCCCAGAGATAGAGAAAGCCTTTGAGATTAAATCTCAATTTATATCCTTGATTAAAAGGGCTCAGTTTCAAGGGAAACCCATTGAGTGCCCAATGGAGCATATTAGAAATTTTACTGATTTATGTGACACTATTGTTGTTGATGGTGTCTCTTTGGAATATGTTCAATTAAAAGCTTTCAAGTGGTCCCTTACAGGTAAGGCCCTTAGCTGGTTAGAGAGCCTACCTCCTAGGTCTGTTAGGTCATGGAGGGCTTTGCATGACTTGTTCATGACAAAGTTCTTCTCACCCGCCAAGACTACGGAGCTAAGAAAACGCATCACCTCCTACCACCAGCTGCCTAATGAGACCTTTGTGGAGACCTGGGAGAGATTCAAGGAGATGCTTAGACAGTGCCCTACTCATGGGCAACCACAATATGTGCTCTAAGAGATCTTCTTCCAAGGGATCAATGCTGAAACGAAGAACCGCATTAATCTACACACTACTTGCGGTTTCATTGAGATGGATCCCGAAGATGCATGTGCATTGCTAGACAAACTCACCAATTATGATGCCATGTATGGAACACAACAGATGCCTCAGCCTCAAAGGAGACTCTATAATCCAAACACGGATATTGATTCAGATGTGAAAGTCCAATTCATGCAAGATGAAATCAATCGGCTTAAGAAACAGGTAAGTTTCCTTAAAACTTCTCAACCTTGTCAAGAATGTGGCTCTCAAGCCCATAGTACTTCTGCTTGTACTAACATTGAGCAGGTTAGAGCCATTGAGACCTATGCTGATGCTAATTACATCAGAGGTCAACACAGAAACCCGCCTAATAACTATGACAAGAACTACAACTATCCCGCTTGGGGAAGTTACAACCAAGGTCAAGGCCATGCACCTCCACCACAAGAGAGAAAGCCCGCCCCTTATAGGCCTCCAGACTATCAAGAGTCGCCGTCTTGGGTACAAGGACTTCATGAAGGAATAAACGGAGTTAACAACAAAATTAATGGAGTCCGTGCTGACCTAAACAACCAGATGAAACAGTTGGCGAGCTAGAGACATGGAAGAAGAGTGTTAATTCCCAATTAGGCCAACTAGTTGAACAGATTCTCCGACCTCAAGGGAAATTACCGGGCCGTCTCGAGGAAAACCCTAGAGGACAAATTGCATCAATGCACCTTAGGAGCGGAAAGAAGCTACCGGATCGTGTTGAGCCCAAGGAAAACGAGCACAACGGTGAAGAAAACACCCTAGTTGACATCGTTACCGACCCACCCAGAGTCAATAACGACCCTACCAGCTCAGGTAAGTCTTCGAAACCGACCCCTTCTCTCGGTAACAAGGTCGATAACGACACTCCCGGGGTCGGTACCGACCCTACATTTGTACCGATCGACTCTCTTGTCGATTCGGTAGAGACTCAATCCGGGCCTCTTTCTACTCCAAGTCCGTCAAAGACTCTTCCTTTCCCGACCAAGAAATCTAATGATGTTACGGAAGGAAAGTTTAGACGTTTTATTAAAATTCTCCAAGGCTTAAATATTTCGATACCATTCACTAAGGCCCTTAATGAAATGCCTGCATACACTAAATTCTTAAAAGAGATCTTAAGCAAGAAACGATCTATATCAGAGCTGAAGAATGATGTCCGATCTATAGAGCTCCCAGAAAAGCTAGGCGATCCAGGTAAGTTTGCCATTACAATAGGGATTGGAGCTTGCCGCTTTAAAGCTTTATGTGATCTAGGTGCTAGCGCGAGTTTGCCACCACTCTCTATATGGTCCAAGGCCAATATGGGATCGCTGAAACTTGTCAATATGAATCTCTACATGGCAAATGGATCCTGCGTCAAGGCTACTAAAGTCATTGAGGATTTCCTTGTTCAAGTGGGCAAATTATTTGTTCGCAACAACTTCATAGTTATGGAGATGCCAGAAGACCCTGTGGTGCCAATCATTCTTGGTAGGCCATTCTTAGCCACCGCATGGGCAAGAGTTGATGTTAGGAAGGGACTCCTCACTTTCGATATTGGAGAAGAGAAGGTCGAGTTTCGCTTCAATCCTGTCGTGAACGAGGTTGCTAAATGCAATACCAACGGGCCTACCGACCCACCATGGGTCGGTACCGAGCCCAGCACCGTAACTGAGTTCGACCTGCACGTTATCGAAGCTCTAACAAACCCATCAGGGTCGTTAACGACCCCATCTACCTCAGTAACAACCCCCTATTTGATCGATCCCGGTGAGTCTTCTTACTCTAATCCAATTAATTCTGATCATGCTCCTTTCTTATATCCTTGTTCTATATCCCATCCTACTATTCGTACTGCAAAAGAGTCGAAACCCCCTTGTTTTTCGGATTTTTCTAACCCTTACGTAGGACTTCCAAGCATATTGATTAATGATAGAGGACCACATCTCTTAGAAAAAAGTTTTGAAGCTTTTCCATCTAAGTATGGGGTTTCTCTTGATCATCGGGCTAACGACGTTAAAAATAGCGCTTACGGGAGGCAACCCGCTTTTTTATTTTTATTTCTTAGATTTTTTTGCTAGCTTTCTTTTGACTTGTTTTTAGATTAGGTTTTAGATTTTCGGAATAGAATGCTTTGAATAAGTGATACAGGAAAAAGGGGCAAAAACAAAGATTCAATAAAAGCCGCAGGCAGGTTGATACCGACCCCACAAGGTCGATACCGACCCCTTCAGCAAAAGCCGAATAGTTGATACCGACCCCTTCAGCAAAAGTCGAATATCCGTAACCGACCCAAGTCCCCACACCAGCAAAAACTGAGATCAACACCCCCGTTACCGACCCTCGGTTTCGACATTTCCAACATGGCACCAAGGGGTATGGGTTTGGTTACGGGGCGTCCACCGAGCATTACCCGGGCTACAATGTCACCACCCCAGCAAAGGATCTAGCTCCAACTCCGCACCTCCTCTGTGGGTAAACGACATGGTTCAAAGGATGGATAGGTTGCAGATGGGTCAATATCAGATGTACGAGAGGATGACCCAATTCCAAGGATCTTTCGAGGCTTAGAGGCAAGTTGATGAGCAGCGCCATAGTGTGGCAGATTCCCGTTGGAGGACGGCTGAGGACCAATGGGAGACAACCAATGAGCGCTGGAAATCTACCGCTGAATTTATGCATAACTTGGAGAAGCGCTTTCCACCATTTAATTGATCCTCCCTTTCAACAATGTTCAAGGATGTTTCCACCGCTTCAAAGTATATCTTGTGAGTTCATTTTCTTTTCCCTATTTCTTTCTTTTTGCCTTGCTTTGTTCTTACAGTGAGAACACTGTTTGGTTTAAGTATGGAGTAGGGAGGGAAAAGAAAACTCTTGTGGTTGTTTGTGGGTTTTTCATGTCTTGCTTTGATGTCTTTTGTTGGTTTAAGTTGTTTATTTGCTTTCTTGCTTTCTAAAAATAAAAATGAAAGAAAATTGAAAAAAATCACAAAAAGATTTTTAGGATTGACAGTACCCTATCTTTAGTAGTTCTATGATGGTAATTACTTGCATGATCATGTAAATCCTTTAGGATATTTTGATAGTTTAGCCCAAGTTTTCCATGAAAATATTTTTGTGTGAATTTTTAGCTTTTGATGAAATTGAGCACATATGACTTTTAGCATGAGTTTATTGCAATCCAACAAAATTTTCTACCTTGTGAGTTGTTTTTAGCCTTGACTTTTTTATCTGTGATTTACTATCCTATTTGCATATTATCTCTTGATATTGATATGGTTATTTATTTCTTGAAACCTATATAAGATATTAGTTCATTACTTGCGGAATTAGAGGATAGAGAACTTATAAGCCTATATAAGATATTATTCCCTATCTACCTTTATACTATCCTTTCTTTTTGAAGCCATGTTTTTGAGCTTATAAGCCTATTTTTAAAGCTTCACAAAATTATTCCTAGCCAAATGAAAGCTTGACCCTATTTGGGGATTAGGACTTAGTTAGTTGGGAATTGTTTTGTTGAGTATAATGTATTGGTTTGAAAAAGAGGGATGGGTGTTATAGGAGTCTCATTGATGATTCAGAGATGTAAAAAGGATTTTTGGCTTGCAAAAGAATGCACAAAGTTATTAAAATCAAGGAAAGGAGGAACAAAATAAAGAAACCGCATGCTCGTTATCGACCCTAGTAGGGTCGAAATTGACCTCCTCCCGGAAAAAAAAATTAGAAAATTCAGCATAAAATTCAGAAAAAAGGGAGAAAGGTGAATAAGTGCAACAAAGTGATAGCTTGCATATAGGTAGTGTTTAGGATGCATGTTTACGTTTCTTTTGCTTAGTTTTTAGGTAGTTTTAGTTAGTTTCTTTAGTGTCTGAGAGTGTCTAGGAGTTTTGGGTTTTTTTCACTTGTTCTATGTTGTTTTACATGTCTTAAAGTGAACAAGCTAAGTGTGAAAGGAAAGGAAACCTAGGAAAGAACGCTTGAATTCGGGCCATCCATTGGAGTTGCTGGTTCGACACCTTTGTCTTGTAAGGCCTAGTTCGGGATCTATTGTGGCCTGATGGGGTTGAATTTATTATCATTGGAAAGCTAATTCAAATATCTACAATTCATATTTACTCCGAGTCCAAATTCCAACTCGAAGGGAGTTAAAACAGTCCCCGAATTGTCACCTGAATTCTGAACCGAGTTGCTGGCAGCACCCGCCGCTTGGCCGGCGGCGCCCGCCGCCTCTGACAGCGCGAGATCTCTTATTGGCCACGTGTTCTATTCTGATTAGTCTTAGTTATATCAGCTTTATTCCGACTTTTGTATTTTTGGATATACTTTTGGAGACCTATTTTGTTATATTAGGTTTTAGAGAGTTGCACCTCTCATAATCTAATTCTCATTCTCATACTTTTCATTCTAAGTTTTACATATTTTCTATGGAGAACTAAGCCCTTTGCTTAGTCAGACAATTGAAGCATCGTTTTGAATAAAGTTGTGAGATTTCTAATTCCTTATCTATTGCTTGGGTTTAATCTTATCTCTTGCTTGAATCTTTATGATTTATTTCAACAATTTCTAGTCTGATCAACTAGGGTTTGTTGTTATTGGATCTATTTCTAGATCTAGAGTGTTACTGGTTGAGCATCTCTAGATTGAAGTAGCAATTGCATCGTACTAGTATCTGGTTGTGCTAGTCTTATGCAGAAGAGATTTGATTTACATTCTAGGGTAAAAGCTGGTTGTTTTATGCTAGAATTGTATCCTATTATATTCCTATTCTTAATGTTGCTATTAAACTAAATCATTGATGGTTTCATGGTTGTTTAATTACTTAGAACTAATAGTATCTGGTTGTGCTGTTAGTTAGAATTGAAAAGGAATTGGAAAATCCATTACATGAGATATTGAGGTGAAATCAATGATCAACTTGTCAAACGATTGTGGATTATTTTTTGCCTAAGATATCTTCCTAATTATTGTTATTCATAATCTTTTATTGCTTTGTTAGTTATGCATTCTTAGATTTAGTTAAAAATTAAAAAAAAACCTTGTTACTTGTTTGACACAAAATTCATTACAAAAGATAAAATATGTCTCCCTGTAGATTCGACCCGGACTTCCTAAAGACTACGGATCTTAGTTAGTTTGGATTCTTTTGCATAACCGTGATTTGCACGACGAAATCACCGTTATCAAATTGGCGTCGTTGCCGGGGAGGCAATAATTGTCTTTTGTGTGATTTTTGTGCCAATCTTGGTGTTGTGAACCTATCTTACGGTTCATAACACTGGTGCTACTAATCTATGGCTTTGTTCGAGTGTAGACAGCTGCAGGATGAACACTTCCATGATTATTTTTCTATATTTCAAGACCATGTGTTCAAAATTGGTACATGGGGATTTCCATACAATGATAGACAGGTCAACATTGGGCTTATTCATGGTATGAATCTTGAGACAAGGGGATTGGCTGACTACATGAGCAATGAGAGGCTTTTATATATGGGATCTGAGGAATGCTGGGATTTCTTATGTTTCATGAGCTATCAAAGCTTTCAGGTTGAGTCATCTTCCCCACTACCACAGTCGGTTGATACGTTTCTTGAGGATATAAATAGGGATCTCTCTACATTGACAGATACTTTGATCAGGGCGCATTGTGAGTTATGTTCTTCACATTTTCATTCCACAAACTCATGTCCTTTTTAGTTGTGTGAAAGAAATGGTGGAATCACATTGGAATCAAACGATTATGAGTCAAACACCCAGATACAAGTTGAGGAGCAATCTAAGACACTTGATGTGGGTTATGAAGATGAATTTGATGCCCAATATGAATTTGCACATATAAGGCAAGTTGAGCAGATCATCACAGAGCCAAATGAAGTCTGTGCCGGCGTAGAGATACTTATAGAGCCTAGGGAGCCTGATTCATCTTCACCCATGTGGAGTCATGAGTTTGAGCGTTCTATGGTTTTGGAAGAAGATTATTTTGTCGACCATGATGACTTCTTTGCTGATGAAGTAGACAACCATGAGGGAGATAATCAACATGATACATTTGTTAAGGCTCCCGCTGTCATGGTGTACCCTATGTTAGGCCTTGAAATCCCATGCTTCAGTTTCTCCACCTTCTCACATCCAAAGCTTATGGAGTTCCAAGATGAGGAACCAAGTCTAGAACACAAGGTGGAAGATGAAAAATATATGGAGTTCATCTTTGAAGAAAGTGGTAATGGTGACAAATACTTTGACCCATACTTTAAGTATTTTCTAACATCACCACTTGTGTTGAATTTGTTTGAGCATATGCCATCTCATAAAAATTGGGCACATAGGTTTGATAAGTTGAAACGGTTTTTGAATGGTATAATATTCACTTTCAATTTATCATTGTGTTACTTATCTTCTTGTGAGATGTGTTCACAGGCTTTTGACAAGTTGTTAAGGGCATTGACAATGTCTAATCTTGTCCATTTATGCTAAACGTCGAGCCACGACGTTAAATAAGGCGCTTGTCGGGAGGCAACCCAGCCTAGGTACTTCCTTTCTTTTTTCTTTTTCTAGCTTAGTTGTTTCGATTTTCCCTTTGTTTTTGTGTCGAACTAACCTACAAGTATGCAAAAAAGGAGCGCAATGGAAGTGACGGTGCCCGCCGCCGACATGGCGGCACCCGCCGCCAATTAATTTCACAAGTCCTTGGCTACGAAGTGGCCAGTGGCGCCCGCCGTCAGCCTGCCGCCTACCCGTCGCCTCTCTGATGTTGATTGTTGCCCTTCTAATGTTGCTCACCACCATTCCTTACCCAAATTAGTAGTTGGTTTGTGAGTTTTCTCTTTCTCTTTACTTTTAATTTACATTGGGGACAATGTAAGTTTTAAGCATGGGGGAAGGGGATTACTTGCTTTGCATTCATGTAGTTGCATTAGATTAGGCATGTTTACTTTATGTTTTGCATTGACAAAATTCAGAAAAAAAAATAAAAAAAATTGCATTTTAGGTTCTTATTTCCTCATTGTGTAAGACCTCTTGTGTTTCTAAGTTAAGTATGAATTCTAACCCATGACTTGTTTGTAGTGTTGAAGTTTCTATGAAATGAGCATGATCTTTGGTTATTTTACTTTGATTATAGGATTGAGAATGTAGATGAGCTTGAGTTTTAGATTTATTTTGAAGTTCAAGACAAATAGCCTTGTGAGATTGTTTTGGCCTTTTATTGATTATTTGTTCTCTAATTCTTGAGTGTATCACATTGAATTACTAGCTCTAGAACTTGAGTTATGACTCTTTTTCAAGACTGATTTTCATGACTAGATGCATGACATTAAAAGGATTAAGGCATGTTTCTTTATTAGCCTATATGTTCCTTTCCTACCTTGACAAAATCCATGTTTTGACACCCCATTTCTTTTCAGCCTTAAAGCCTATTTTTGTTAGCTCCACAAAATATTTCCTAGCCTATATAAGCTTGACCCATCCGGGATTTAGGAATTTAGGAGGATTTGTTTGTGTAGTTGTGAATAAGTATGAGAGAAGTTTGATGAGGTAGAAGGAAATACAACTCTAGTGTGAAAGTTGAGAAAAATTGAAGACAAAGAATAAGTTGAAAAAAAAGTGTTGAAAGAAAAAAAAATTGAGCTTCAAAGAAAGTAATCTTCATAAGATGAGAAAAGAGTTGAGTAAAAACAAAAAGAAACAAACGAGCTTAAATGAATGTATGGAGTTGTAAGAAGAGTTGGAAGTATTAAGCAGAAAAAGTGTGAAGTTTGGGTTTAGTTAGTTCTTTATTCCGGATTTAGCACCACATGACCAAATATGATCTCTTCCAAATTTTCTTTACCTTGGCCCCATTACAATCCTTGAAAAGACCTCATGATTTTTGTTGTGTGTTTGGTCCACAGTGGTGGAGAATTAGGACACTGATGCTAGCCTATGGTAGTCTAGTTTTTTATTGTTGATTTTGAGTGAAACACATATGCCATAAACACGTGAGCGAGAGTGCACACACATTACCTTGGTGAGGTCTAGAATGGATAAATTCTCTATGCTCTTTGCTTTAGTCAAATGCATGCTAGGACGTCTTGATCAAGTTATAGTTATATGTTGACTTGCTCTGTGTATTATGAGATGAATGTATGAATTGCTATGTTGTGGTGTGACCTGATTCTATGTCGTACTTGAGGACAAGCAAGGTTTAAGCATGGGGGAATTTGATAGCTTGCATATAGGTAGTGTTTAGGATGCATGTTTACGTTTATTTTTCTTTGTATTTAGGTAGTTTTGGTTAGTTTCTTTAGTGTCTTAGAGTGTCTAGTATTTTTGGGTTTTTTCACTTGTTCTATGTTGTTTTACAAGTCTTAATGTGAACAAGTGTGAAAGGAATGGAAATCGGGGAAAGAACGCTTGAATTCGGGCCATCCATTGGAGTTGCTGGTTCGACACCTTTGTCTTGTAAGGTCTCGTTCGAGAGCTATTGTGGTCTTATGGGGTTGAATTTATTATCACTGGAAATCTAATTCAAATATCTACAATTCATGTTTTTACTCCGAGTCCAAGTTCCAACTTGAAGGGAGTTAAAACAGTCCCCGAAGTGTCACCTGAATTCTGAACCCAGTTGCTGGCAGCACCCGCCGCTTGGCCGGCGGTGCCCGCCGCCTCTGACAACGCGAGATCTCTTATTGGCCACGTGTTCTATTCTGATTGGTCTTAGTTATATCAGCTTTACTCCGACTTGTGTATTTTAGGATATACTTTTGGAGACCTAGTTTGTTATATTAGGTTTTAGAGAGTTGCACCTCTCATAATCTAATTCTCATTCACATACTTTCATTCTAAGATTTACATATTTTCTATGGAGAACTAAGCCTTTTTCTTAGTCAGATAATTGAAGCATCGTTTTGAATAAAGTTGTGAGATTTCTAATTTCTTATCTATTGCTTAGGTTTAATCTTATCTCTTGCTTGAATCTTTATGATTTATTTCAACGGTTTCTAGCATGATCAACTAGGGTTTGTTGTTATTGGATCTATTACTAGATCTAGAGTGTTACTGGTTGAGCATCTCTAGATTGAAGTAGCAATCGCATTGTACTAGTATCTGGTTGTGCTAGTCTTATGCAGAAGAGATTAGATTTACATTCTAGGGTAAAAGCTTGTTGTTTTATGCTAGAATTGTATCATATTATATTCCTATTCTTAATGCTGCTATTAAACTGAATCATTCATGGTTTCATGGTTGTTTAATTAGTTAGAACTAATAGTATCTGGTTGTGCTGTTAGTTAGAATTGAAAAGGAATTGGAAAATCCATTGCATGAGATATTGAGGTGAAATCAATGATCAACTTGTCAAACGATTGTAGATATTTGTTTGCCTAAGCTATCTTCCTAATTATTGTTATTCATAATCTTTTATTCCTTTGTTAGTTTTGCATTCTTAGATTTAGTTACAAATAAAAAAACCTTGTCACTTATTTGACACAAAATTCATTACAAAAGATAAAATCTGTCTCCTTGTGGTTCCGACCCGGACTTCCTAAAGACTATGATTCTTAGTTAGTTTGGATTCTTTTGCATAGCAACGATTTGCACGACGAAATCACCGTAATCACAGAGTGAAGAAGAAAAGCCAAGAATTCCTTTATATATGTTTCATGAGACTTAAAGGGAATTTTGGGTTGATGAAAAAGAGAGAGTGTGCTTAATATTTGAGAGAGTTTGGTAGTATGTTTTTGAAGAGTTTTGGTGGGTTGAGTTTGAAAGTTTAGGAGTCTATATTCCCAGATTTTTAGCACCACATAACCAAAATATTTCCATGCCTTATTGTTATTACCAAGCTCCATTACAACCCGACCGAATGGAAGCTTCTATGACATTTTTCATTGAGCCTAAGTTCTCTTGATAATTCCGCTTATTTTGACATCTTTGGTAGAGAGAATGGTGATATAAGTAGCAATGTCTATATGTTTTTGCATATAAGATTGAGTTGAGAGTTTTTACTAGAAGCCTAAGCACATGAGAGTTGAGTGAAACACATGATACCTTGTGAGGTTGGATTGTGATTGCTTGTGTTTATTAGTTGCTTATATATGTGTGATGATGTTAGAGTCACTTGTCTAAATTTCACTTGTGTTGAAGTTGCTTTTTGATAAGGGCTATTACTTGATGAATGTGTTGATGGTTTTGACTTATGTTTAGTGATTGCTTGGTTTTAGTGTGTCTTTCTAGGTTGTCTAGTCATGTTTAGTTTGTGTTTTTGTGTGTGTTGTGTGTCTTTTTAGTATAGTTTACATATTTTGTGAAAAGTATGGAAACTACGCTATTTGTGTATTTTGTGTAGGCTTTGAAGTGGATTTGGATGCATTTGAAGACATCAAAAGAGAGGAGCACGCTAAGAGGAGGAGGAGAAGAAGGCCATGGAAGAAATCTCAAGAAAGTCCAAGTGAAGAAGTGAATAAACAAGGGAATAAGTCAAGACCAAGCTCGATATCGACCTTCACTGGGTCGTTATTGAGGCATTCAAGAGTAAAATCCAGAGTCCTACCGACCCTTACGGGGTCGATACCGAGGTCCCTGATGTCCGCCTTTTTAGTTGTGTTTTAGTTTGTTTGAGTCTTTTTCTTTTAGTTTTGTGTTTTGTTTTGAGTCTTTTGTGTAGGTTTTCGTATTTTCTTAATATATGGAGTCTACATAAGCTTTGGTGGTGTTTTTATAGGATTTTGGAGTTGTTTGGAGCATATTTTAAAGAAAGGAGGAAAGCACTAAAAGATAGCACTCAAGAGAGACATTGAATACCAAGTTCAAGCTAAGAAAGAAGTAGAGAAAATCGTTGCAAAGACATAGGAAAAAGAATCGAGTCAAACGGAGGTGTAACGAACCCGCTACTGAAGTTTTACTCTAAGTTGTTTGCAGTGCTGAACAGGGTCGGTACCGAGGCATTCAGAGACGGTACCGAGGTGCTCCTTGTCCAAGTCGGCGCGTTTAAATGTATTTTTATCCCTTCTCTAGATAGTTTTAAGGGATATATCTTTTAGAGATATTATTTCCTTATAGATAGCTTTAGTTCTCTCTATATAAACCCTTGTCTTGTCTTAGTTTTGAGATCACACAATTAACCTAGTTTAGGGTAGAGAGAGAAGAGAGGAGGCGTGAGAGAGAGAGAGAGAGAGAGAGAGAAGAGGAACGAATTTGTGGGAGACTTGAAAGACAAGTTTGCTTTGGATTTTCTTGTAAGTTTCCTTTTTATTAATTTAGAATGTTTTTAATTAGGAATTGTGAGTAGTACGTCTCTCTCTCTAAGGTTCGGGCTAACCCAACAATGGTTGTGCATGCTTGTTTGTGATCATGTCTTGATTATTTTTATTGTATGAATCTATTCTCTTGTTCTTAATCCTTGAAATAAAAGTTGAAAGGGAATTTCTCATTCATTGCTAAAGCGAAAGCGGAAACTTTGAATCAGAATAGTCTCTTAGGGTTTTGAAACGAAAGTGGATTTATCCTAGTTGAAGTAGAAGAGATTAGATAGTAAAGTTTATTGATTGAACGAAAGTTAGTTGATTTACTTGCTTTAGTTGACGAAAGTTGACACCTTTATGTGATAAAAGCATGATCGATCTTTATGTTTCATTAGCATTGACATTGCATGATTGTTGTTGTGGGGACACCTTTAACCTTAGAAATCTCTTTCCTTTGCTAAAAACCCTTGCTTTTGATTGATTGCTTGCGTGATAAGTAACAAAACTTGACATAGACTTTCTCCAGTGGACGAACCTGACTCCCCTATACATAGCGGGGTCTTGATTATAAATTTATTTGTTGTCAAGAATCCCTCTCAACAAATTGACTCAGCGGGGTCGGTAACGACCCACACCACCTCGGTACCGACCCCTTCTCTTACATGCAAAGGTGAGTCTTCTTATGCTGAATTGATTCATTCTGGTAAAGATCCTTTCTCCTATCCTTTTTCTCCATTACATCCTACTATGCATACAGTGAAGGAGTCGAAACCTCCTTGGTTTTCGGATTTTTCTAACCCTTATGTAGGACTTCCAAGTATACTTATTAATGATAGAGGGCCGAATCTCTTGGAAAGAAGTTTTGATGTTGTTTCGGCAAAGTATGGGGTTTCTCATTATCCCTACAAAGCCGGAGAGAAGCCACCTTACGGAAAAGTAAGTTCGTCGGGCTGACGACGTTAAAAATAGCGCTTACGGGAGGCAACCCGCTTCTAGTTTTTGTTTAGTTTTTACTTTCTTAGATCTTTTTGCTAGCTTTCTTTTGACTTGTTTTTAGACTAGATTAGTGTAGTAGGGATAGAAGTTTTTCTCAAGTGACTCAGGTACAAAGATGTAGAGAAATCATATTGAAACACACCTTGAGTGCTTGAACGGGCTAATATTCGCTTAGCTTATTTGTTCAAAAAAACTCATACTCGCTGAGTTATCTAGCTTATCTTGTCTCTACCTTGACGCTCGATCGACAACTCTTCTTTTGACTTAGGCACCGAAGGTGGATTAGGAGGTCCCCGCCCCCTTGATCCATTGTTTTGCAGGTTATAGGTGGAAGAGCAGTTGAAGCGAAAGTTGAAGAAGGAGTTATCAATTAGTGTATTAAAGAGGCGAAATTTTTATGCACTAACAATGTAATTCGTGAGTTTGTTTAATTCGTGAGTTTGTTCTTTCCCCACCGTTGATCGATCGGATGCGTGAAAGTGGAGGTAGAGAGAGGGATTGCGCGCACACATAAACGTAATCTGACAAGGATGATGAATAAGCTCTGAATCAATCAGATAGAAGTAATTGGAATCATAAATTTGCAATAATATTGATAATGAAGAGCTAGCTAGCTAATTATATGCCCCTTTCAGGTTGAGAGGGGCCGACATTTAATTAATCTCAATAACTATTTTTTCTGAAACAGGAAAGAAATGTGATTGATATACCAATCAAATTGCAATATCCATCTAATAATACTAATGATAAATGTACGTTTATGTTTGTCATAAATTTATGTAACAGGCATTGTTTTGCTCACCATTCAAGTTTGCTGAACCACTATTCACTAGTTTTTTCTCATTTACTATTCATTATAATTTTTTTTGGTAGTGGGACTATTCACTATGATTGATTTTACCTTATGTATATTATATACACTACATCATATCATATATTTTTCTCCCTCCTTCCACTTTTGAACAAATTAATCGCTTTGATAATCTTAAGAAAAAGGAATTCATGTTAATTAGCTAGTTTGACAGCACAAATATTTAAGGCGGATTTGCAAGGGTACTCCATGTACAAAAAAGGTTGCAAAAGTACCCCATATTATAGGAAATTACAAATCATGCATTTTTGGCATTTATGTAATTTTATTTTTCGTTATTTTATTGCTTAATTATTTGAATTTAAATTTGTAATGTTTATTAGAAATGAATTATTAAATTGAATGAATTAAAATCAGATAACGAAAATTGAAAAAATAAATAAATAAACGTCACGTAAAAAGATATTTTTAAATGATCTATTCGTTATGATCTTAAAGTGTTTATAGAAAATAAGGAGTAAAAGAGGAAAAAAGAAAAGTCAAAGATATGGCAAAGATACTAGTATATTGAGATTTCCGTCAAAGTATACTCGGGCTAGATTTTATACTGTCATGCTTGCCTATTCTACTGTCATACCTCTCTCTCATCCTGTCACGTACTTGAAAAGAAAAAGGAAATTGCAAACGAATTTGATTTGTTACGAAATATTTTGTTTCCTTCAAATGAGAAACATAACGGATATTAGAAAGATAACAATCTTACAAGATACCAATATTAATGGAAACAATAATAACCAATTATTAGAGGATAAAAGAAAAGTCAAAGATATAGCAAAAATACTAGTTGATTGAGATTTCTGTCAAAGTCTTCCCATGCTAGATTTTATACTGTCATGCTTGTCTATTCTACTGTCATACATCTATATGATCATGTCACATACTTATAAAAGGAAAAGAAAATTGTAAACGGATTAGGTTTTGTACGAAAGAAGAAGATGATGTGTTTTGTTTTTGATTTGCTTTTAATTCATTCCTCTTAATTTAATTTAAAATTTTTAAATCTTGTTTTTTTAATTAGTAGAAATCATTTTAAGTTTTAAATTAAAAATAAATTTTGTAATTAAAGTTTCAAAAAACAAATTATTTTAATATTTTTCTTCAAAAAAGAAAGGACATGATTTTGGGCATTTTTGCTATATTTTTGGACATTTATGCTATTTTTTTGGGTATTGATGTAACATTAGAAATAAGAAGGCATTTTTGCAAATAAATTTTCAAAGTGGGGCATGGGGTACTAATTTCTCAATATTTAAATCTAAATTAAAATTTCAAGTTTTGGTAGAGTTGATGAATTGATCCGACTAGGAGAGAAAATTACATGTTCTTGTGTTTGGTCTTTGTAATGCTCAGTGGGAAGAGCTTTTAGTGAAAAGGGAAAAAGAAGACACAAATGTCGACCAATTCTACAGTTTAATTACAGATTCGATCTCAAATTAATTTGAAGCCACTTTCAATTCGGAAACTAAATATAGTTTTATTTTCAGAAAAAAAAAACATCTGTTTTTATACAATACTCGCAACAATCCATGTGCTACATACACTCCATTATTTTTTTTTTATCTCTCGCTCGATTCGATTAGCGGGGCCAATTTACGTCCGAATCGGGTACTGCAGAGGCCCATTGCTAGGGGGAGTAGGGGCGACCCTCCCAATTCAATTTTTTTCCATACACGCCGCCAGGAAGATTCGAACTTCGAACCTCCTGAACAAACGCTTAAAAAACCTGACACTTCATCCCACTAGACCAATTGGTTATTGGTCGATCCAAGATTAATGATAAAACAGAATTGCTTAAAGTGCTTTCCGGACGTTTTTATCAGCACTAGTTTTCATAATATCTAAGATAATCTTCAAGAAAATATAAAAGTTGATTTACTTGCGATTTTATATTATGAAAGTGCAGAAATAAAAACTAAGATATGTACTTCACTATATAGCTGATTTTGTACTCTAGGTTATAATAACAATGGTTGCCGGCCAAATCATAAGAGTTTAGATTTCCATCCCTCAAAACATACCCTTGATTTGTAGATGTTTAAGGCATGTTTGGCTGGGATGGTATCGTGTTACTTCATATATATCATGCACTTATCATAACTATAACCTAAAACGGAGGTTAAAAAAATTATTAAACGACACATGTCACTTTTTTATTGGACCACACCACCTTTTTTTATAAAATAATCTTTTATTTTTGGATATGATCTTCTTATCTATGTTTTTAGAATATATGATAAAAAAATCTCATTATTAAACGATCTTTTATTTTTGGATATGATAGATAAGAATATCATTATGATATTTTTTTATGCTATCATACTAATTCTAGAATATTTATTTTATTTTTAGATAGAAATATTTTTTAACTAAGAAAATATCTTAATTGAATAGTTATCTTTGTAAGTATTATAATACAATCATTTGCTACCTTATATGAAAAGATCGTGATTAGTTATATGATAATTGCCTTATCTTTTTATACAGATCATAACAAAAATTTATATTTAAGCATTCACATAATTATTTTTCTCGGATAATAAATATATTTGAAAATATTTTGATATTGCATTTACATAATTATTTTTCTCGGTTAATAATTATCTTTGAAAATATTTTATTATTAATATTTTATTTAAAAAATCAGTACAAGGTACGGAAATACATACTAGTATCTACCTAAAAAGACTTGGATTGCCTTTTTGTACAAATGCATACTACGTACAAACGATTGGGGTCGTGGACTACGTATCATGAGTCCATGACAGACATGCATATAAATCTAATACATATTTATCCTAAAATTAATTGAAAATGAAAAAATATCTCAATAAACTTAACTATATACTAGCTGGACTTTAAAGTTCCAATTTTTCGATACTTGATTATAGTCAATAACAGGAAATAAACCTGGACTTACTCTAATAGCATGTTATAGTTCTAATTTTTGATGACCTCTCATAAGTTTAATTAGTTAGATTTTATCCTAAATAATGAAAAAAATAATTCATCAATCTTATGTAGCAGGCTTTATTAATCTCAATTTTTAAGGTTCAGATGTTATAATTCAACAACACAGTAATAAGATTTGATTCTGGGAATATGATGTCAAATTGTCAATCAATCGGCCTTCTCTATCTCTAAATATTATGCAGATGGTAAATTGTTGATTTAGAGAAAGAGAGAGAAGTTTTTGTATTAGATTGAATATTCTCCAATTGAGTAATTACAAGTCCAGATTCAGTGTACATATACTCTAGCTGAATCAAAGCTACTAATACAAGTGTTAGTGTAACTAACTCTGTTATACACGTGTCAAGCACATGTTAAAACAGATTACATCTATATCCTATCACCCCCCCCTTAAATTTGGAAGGGTTACAAGAAAGCATGCCTAATTTGGTCATGAAGTCATGGAGCTTATATCCTGGAATGGATTTAGTAAGAAGATCTGCAGGCTGTTGGGCAGTAGAAACATGGCTTACACTGATCAGACCTTCAAGGAGTTTCTCTCGTACAAAATGACAGTCGAGGTCAATGTGTTTTGTACGCTCATGGAACACAGGGTTCCGAGCAATATAGATGGCGGATTGGTTATCACATTTGAGAGGAATTGGTCTAATATCTTGAACACCCAATTCAGACAATAACCTGCTAAGCCATGACAACTCTGTAGTTGTATTTCTCATTGATCGGTATTCAGCTTCAGCTGATGATAAAGAAACCGAGTGTTGTTTCTTTGATTTCCAGGATATGAGTGTGTCTCCCACAAAAATAACGAAGCCACTAACAGAGCGTCTGGTGTTCGGGCAAGAAGCCCAATCAGCATCACAAAAAGCTTGGAGATTCATGTTTGGAGAGTTACTGAATAAAAGAGAATGATGCAAAGTACCTTTAAGATACTTTAGAACATGCATAGCAGCTTCCATATGTGTAGAACGAGGTTGTTGTAAGAACTGGCTAAGAAGCTGAACTGGAAAAGCTAGATCAGGTCTACTATGCACTAGAAAATTAAGCTGCCCAACTAACCTTCTGTATTGAGTAGGATTCTGTAATAACTCTCCAGACTCCAAAAATATCTTGTTGTTGACTTCAAGAGGACTAACCACAGTGGGTAGAGATGAGCAATTATATTCATCAAGGAGCTCATGTATAAACTTCTGTTGGCTCATTAATAATCCACTAGGAATCCTTGTGAATTGAAGGCCTAAGAAGTAACTTAGTTCTCCAAGGTCTTTGATTTTAAACACTTCATCAAGGAATGCCTTTAATGAAGCAATTTATGTCTCATTATCGCCAGTAAGTAGAATATCATCTACATATATTGCAACAAAGACTGAGGAAGAAACAGTCTTCTTATGGTATAGAGAATAATCATTTGGAGATGGAATGTAGCCTCTAGAGCGAAGTGCTTGTGTGAGCTTAGAATACCACTGTCTAGAGGCTTGTTTGAGGCCATAAAGACTCTTTTTGAGACGACAAACCATATTTTTACCAAAAACCTGAAGACCTTGAGGCAATTTCATATAGACTTCTTCATGTAAATCACCATGAAGAAATGCATTGTTCACATCAAGTTGATGAAGTTTCCATGCTTTCTTCACAGCAATACAAACAAGACTCCTAACTGTTGCCATTTTCACTACTGGAGAAAAAGTCTCAGTGTAATCAATGCCTTGCTTTTGTGTAAATCCTCTGACCACAAGCCGAGCCTTATATCTTTCTATGGATCCATCACTCTTATGTTTGACTTTGTACACCCATTTGCAACTAATAGGGCGTTTGCCTTTAGGAAGAGGAACAATTTCCCATGTTTTGGTAGTTTCTAAGGCTTGAAATTCAGCTGTCATAGCTGTTTGCCATTCAGGATACTGAACAGCTTCTTTGTATGAAAAAGGTTCTGTTATGGGAGGTGATTTTTGTGGATAAGAAATAGTGGGAAAAGAAATTGTAGAAGCAAGAGTGTGACAACAGTAGGCAGGTTCTGAAGAAAGTGTAGCTTGACAGATATAGTTATGCAGATAAGCTGGTTTAGTTGAAAGTCTAGATGATCTTCGAATTTCAAGGTTGGGTTCAGGAGGAATATTTTGTGGAGGAGGGTCATTTACAACAGGATGAAGATCATTTGGTGGAAGATCATGTTGGTGAGATGAAGAAGGAGGTAGATCATCATAAACAACAGGTTGAGAAGGCCAATATTTGGAATGAGAAGGAATATGAGAAAATGGAAGGATAGATTCATGAAAAACAATGTCTCTTGAGACAATGATCTGTTTGTTATGCATAAGCATGACTTTGTATGCCTTTTTTCCTAGAGGATAACCAAGGAAAATGGCAGCATTGGCTCTAGCTTGAAGTTTATCTCTCCCTTGTTTGAGAGTAGCAACAAAACATAAAGAACCAAATACTCTAAGATGGGAATAATTTGGTTTGCGTTGGAAGAGTACCTCATAAGGTGTTTTGTGATGTAAAGCAACACTAGGAAGTCTGTTGATGATGTGAACAGCTGTCAAAACTGCATCTCCCCAGAATTTTGATGGTAGATGAGAATGAAACAATAGAGCTCTAGTGACTTCCAAAATATGTTTGTGCTTGCGCTCAGCAACTCCATTTTGCTGTGGTGTTGCCGTGCAGCTGGTTTGTAGAGATACTCCCAGGGAGTCCAAATAGGCTTTAGCTGTTTTTCCTGAGCCTAATTCAAGAGCATTGTCTGTTCTTATACATTGCACCTTGATAGAGAATTGTCTGTCAACCCAGGCAAGAAAGGTTTGAATAAAGCTGAATGCACTCCCTTTGGTGGTAAGAAGATGTATCCAGGTAGTACGAGAATAGTCATCTACTATAGTGAGAAAAAACTTATAACCATTATAAGTAGGATGATGATAAGGGCCCCAAACATCGAGATGTATAAGCTGAAAAGGCCTAGATGTAGTAATGGAGCTAGAAGGAAAAGGAAGGCGCTGCATTCTAGCCTTAGCACAAACAGAACAAGGATCAATTTTATTAATGTCATCTAAAGGAATACAAGTCAATTGCTTGAGCTTAGAAGGATTAAGATGACCAAAGCGTGCATGTAAAATGTCATATGAAACAGCAACAACATTGGAAGAACCAATAACAGTTTGGTTAGGAGCATAAGCATCAACAGAATTACTAGAGTTATGTTGTATATCAGACTTGGAATGCACCAAATCTTGAAGAATGTAGAGGCCTTGATGTGCTTTACCAATCATCAAACTCCTCCTGGAGGTTGAGTCCTGTAACATGCACTTGTCATGTGAGAAAAGAACCTGATTTCGTTTATCAGACACCAGTTTTGCAATGGAAATCAGGTTGCAAGTGAACTCTGGAACGAACAGCACATCATAAAGAAGCAAATCTCTAGATAAATGAGCTTTGCCTGATTTATTGACATTAACAACGTGTCCGTTTGGTAAAGTGACAGTCAGAACACGGTTGATAGGAGAAACATCATGTAGCAATGCTAAATTTCCACACATATGATTGGAAGCACCAGTATCTAATATCCAAGAAGTATTAGAAGAAGTAGTTAGAATTGTACCAGCAAAAGCTGCGAACTCAGGAGGATCAAAGACACTTTTAGAGCTGTTCTTTTCTGAAATCAGACTGATCAAGCGGTTATACTGGTCTTGAGTAATAGTTGGAGAAGACTGATGTGAAGTTGAAGCAGATTCACACTCGACTTGTCCAGCAAAATTCTGGACAGGAGCATCAGACTTACTGCTTGATTTCTTGGATTTTGGCTTGTAATTTTCTGGAAATCCAATGATGAAGTAGCAACGATCAATGTTATGATTCGTCTTTTTGCAATTTGTGCAAAAACGCTTTTCATTCTTGGAGGATCCAGATTTTTGTTTCTCTGTTTGAACATTAACGTGCATTGAAGAGGATTCTGCAACAATTGGTGAAGAAGAGTGAACAGATCTTTGTTTTTCTTCTTGAAGAAGAATGCCATAAGCAGTGCTCAAGTCTGGAAGCGGTTGCAACATCAAGATGCTTCCTCGAGCAGCAAGATACTCATCATTTAACCCCATAAGGAAATGGAGAAGTCTCTGATCTTCTTCATAAGTAAGGATTTCTTTTGCTGCACCACAAGAACAGGCTGGAAGCTTGCGAATACTTGTTAACTCGTCCATGATTGTCTTCATCTTCGTATAATACGTGGAGATTGAATCAGAACCTTGAACGAGTGAAATTAGGTCTTTTTTAAGCGAGAAGAATTGTCCACCATGGATCTGGCCAAACCGATTCTCCAAGTCTGTCCACACATCTCGAGCAAGATCAGTGTAATTGACAGAACTCTGGATCTCGGAAGAAAGATAATTTAGGATCCAGGCCACCACCATATCATTGCACCGTTCCCAAAGAGGAAAATCGGCATGATCGGCGGCAGGTTTGGCAGTTGTACCGGTGATGAAACTCCATCTCGAGCACGACGCATCGAACGTCTCCAATCGCCGAAGTTTCGTCCATCGAAGGTTTTGGAAACCAAAACTAATCCTGGATGATCGGACGGGTGGAGGTATAGTGGATTCGTCGGATCCATCGCCGGAGAAACAGGGGGACGATCGTCCGGCATCAAGCGAAAGCAAAATCGATCGGAAATTCCTTATCTGATACCATGTTGATTTAGAGAAAGAGAGAGAAGTTTTTGTATTAGATTGAATTCTCCAATTGAGTAATTACAAGTCCAGATTCAGTGTACATATACTCTAGTTGAATCAAAGCTACTAATACAAGTGTTAGTGTAACTAACTCTGTTATACACGTGTCAAGCACATGTTAAAACAGATTACATCTATATCCTATCATAAATATATGTATCCTATACCTAATGATCGATCCTAATCCCAACCCGAAGATGATCACTGTTTCTATACTAGTTCACTGATGTACTTATATAGTGTTTTTTTTTTTGTGTGTGTGAAGGGCATTACACATAAGAATCGAATCAGAAACCTTTAGATACTATCTTAAAGAGTTAACTGTTTGACTAGATGTGTGTATTATGTATATGCAAAAAGACCTTGCCCTTGCTAACCCCAAAAATAAAATAAATCACTCACTAGCTATATTTTTTTCCATTACCCCCTTATGAATCATTGATATATCAAAAAAAAGCATTCAATAATCCCAAAAATGGTGTGCTTTCATTCATATCTATCAGACAGAATTCTGGGACTCGTATTTCCGACTCCCAAAACCCTTAAATTATTATAACCATCACTACTCACATAATGCACCCAAAAGAACGGATCATTGTTCCATACAATCCCAAAAAAGACCATACAACAAAAAGGGAATAAAGAGATGGATAACTTGAAAGTGAAAAAGATGGATGATGATGGTAGGGAACTCTGAAGCTTCCATACCCTACTTTTACTCGACATGTCCTTCTCTCCTTTTTTCCTTCCTTATCCCCACAATTACAATTTAGTCTCCATAATTAAGGTCTGATTTCACTAAACTCTATACATAGCAAATTAACTCGAGTTAATTAATACCCAAGTCATAGTAAATAATCATCTAGCTCGAAACGTGTAAATAATCATCTAGCTAATTACATGTGATCTTTGGTTTATTTTTGGTGAAGGGCACTGCCCATGAGAGTCGAACCGGATACCTCTGGGTACTACCCTTGGAGCCTTAAGCATTTGACTAGATGCCCGAAGACACATGTGATCATGATATATGAACATATACAATTTGAGAGAGTATGAATCCACGAGTTCACAAACGATCATGAGCCATGAGGATCACAAATTCTATACAACTTTAGTAATTAGTTAGGTACTCTAGTAAGGACGAAATCTACGTCTACAAGAATGGCAAGTGATCACTTCCATGGTATTAGTACTGGAAGATCCTACCTGAGAAGGATACATAGGCACCCTAACGATGGAATCAAGCTTGATCCGGTCGGCCCTAGAGAGCTCCTCATTAGCCCTCTCCCAGAGGAATTGAGCACTCGCCAGCTCCGATTGGGCCATCTCTATCTCTCTCCTAGTCATCTCCCTCACTCTCTCCACATATGCCTTCTCCTCCATCGCCAGCCTCATCTGCTCCGCTGCCTGCCACCTAAGCAACTCCAACTGTCGCCCAGATGCCTGTGGTGGAAGCTTATATGGGGCCAGGGGCGGTTTGTATTGGCCATAGTTGATGGATAGTTGAAGGTCCAAGGGTGGCGCGTGAGTGTCAAAGGAGTGGTGTTGGTAATGGTGGTGTACATGTGGTGGCGGATGTTGGTGGCTAGTGGGTGTCTCTGGAGGCGGTGGAGGTGGGACGGGGAGGAGATGGAGTTCTCTTTGGTGGTGGTGGTGGTGGTGGTGCTTTTCCATTTGGGAGATTAGATAAGAAGTGTATGTTTTGTTTTGGGGGGATTAATGAAGGAGAACTATGTTACCCAGCTCTCTTTTTGTGTCTTTAAACCTATCATGATTAAGTATATGTATGAACATATCTAGGGCAAGAGATGGGATGACCAAAATGCCCTAATCAAATGGGCCATGTGTGTTTTTTCAATGAAAAAAGGGGTTCATGTCTTGTGTGAGTTAAACATTAACAAACTTAGAAGGCCGGGTACGAAATGACTAGCCAACCCCTCTAAGCTAATCATATGAAATGACAAGCCAACCCCTCTAGCTAATTATTAATATGTGTTATGCAGTATATATATATATGCATTTTGTGATATTGATTGGAAGATTTTTAATTCTTTGATTACACTAAGTTAATTAATAAATTGTTCGACTTCAAGAAAAATAGTTAATATAAACCACATAATTGAGGATGAACTAAATTTGAGGTCAAGCTATAGGCTAGGGAATTCACCAATTCAAACATTTCCTACAAACCTAGCTAGGGGTTCTATTACTCTTGTTTAGCTTTAACAAGGGAACTAGTAAAGCTGAAAGTGATCGAAATGGGGATGAGGGGGATGAGGAAAGTATAGTATGGTCAAACCAGATGTAGATCAAAATGAGAGGAACAGGAAGAATGCCGTACGTAACAAGGGAGAGGAGGAAAAGGTTTGTTAGTATACAAAAATTTCGCCTTCAATGTACTAATTGATAACTGCTTCTTCACCTTTCGTTCTGATTGCTTCTTCAACTTTAAGACCTGCAAAACAATGGACCAAGGGGGTAGGGACCCCCTAATCCACCTCTAATAGCTGAGTCAAAAGAACAGTGGTCAGATTAAGCGTTAAGGTAATTAAAAACAAGAAAAGCTAGAGAAAAAAAAGGAAGAGGAGGTTAAATAAGGGAAGTGCTCTAATAATTACATCCTCACGTGCTTTGCTTGTGATTTTAAGATGACGCTAACTTTTTTTCGTGTGTTTTTTTACATACAAAATTCAACTTTCATACAACATGACTATTGTTGTTTAATTCTGTTGAACCGATATTAAATAGGTTATTGTTGTTTAATTCTGTTGAACCGATATTAAATAGGTTATGTGTCGAATTATTAGCCATTTTATAATGAGGTCGGGATTCATCTTCTAACATAAAAATTTAAGTTATAATGTGTAGGACTTCATCCTTCTAAATATACGAATGGTTGAATCATTTTTTTTATAGACTAGACATGTTGTGATACCATGTTAATTAAATTTCGATGGGATGATATTAATTAAATGAGTAATGTGTTGGATTATTAATTAGTCGATCATTTTGGGAATCTATCAACATAAAAGCTTAAACTAATGTGTAAGATGCACCCTCCCATATATACTAATGTTTTTTATTCTCTACTTCCGATGTGGGACTAACAATACTCAAACATGCTACTCAACTGGTAACTAGGCTTGCCGAAGGAACACTTGAACCATTTTTTGTTCAATTTTAGTTGTACACCCTAAACCTAGGAAAACAGACCTAGATCGGACATACTCTGATATTATGTTAAATTCCGATGTATCGATATTAAACGGAAGATTTGTCAAGTTATTAGCCATTTCATTATTAATACTTGTTACAGGGAAACAAGCTCAACCATCAAGCCTACAAGTCCAATAAATACCATTCTAAAACCAATTCTCGATAAAAAGAGCAACATATGGCTTTATATACTAGAGTTGCATCCTCTAGATTTCCAAAATATATATATATATATAATAATGCTCTAGTGAAAACTCCTATTAGAGTGCAAGCATGTGGTTAATCTACATCCGTTAGATTAGGATTAATGAATGGTGAGGATTAATAAAATTAGGGTGTAAAATTGTTTAAATTGGTGAGAAATACTAGATTGGGCCAAAATCACACTTTCTCTCTCCATATCAGAAAACTTCTATTATCATAAATCTCTCTAACGTAATTTGTGGATCTAAATCAATCTAATTCAATTCCAAAATTTTCTCTGTTGCTCTCTTCAATGGCCGCTTCCGATGAATTAAATTGCCCAATTTCTATTGCCTCTCTTAAGCCAGATTCAACCACTGTGTGTAATCGATTATTTCTAAATCTCTCCGATTGAACCAGATCGATAACGACGAGAATAGAAGAATCCTCACGAGATCGCTAGGCCGAGTTGGAAGTTTCCACGGGCTAAATCAAGATCTGACTGCAGTGGATCTACATGAGATTCCAATTGAAACGTGATTTGAAGAAAGCTCTTGGGAAACGGAAGTTGGAAGAGGAAGACGCCACAACAAGCCTTTAGTATGGATCCTTAGGTAATTTTTTAATTCGGCTATGTGTCTTGTTGAATTAAATTCGAATCAGTATTTTGGTTATTTTCGTCTTTTTGTGATATTGATTTTCATTCTAGAAATTCAGTATAGTAGATTTCTTAGATTTAAATTGGTTTTCCACGATATTAAATGTTTTTCATACATGTGTGGCATGTTTTTCATATATTCATTCTTTGTTATTCATATATACGTATTTTATTTTTCGTATATACGTTTTTGTTTTTTGTATGGCCGATAGGAGATAATGATCAATATTATTCACAATAAATACTATGGTTTTTCAATAGTAAGGATTAACTGGATAAGCATATGAAACGAATGGTTTTCAATTTGGATAGTATGGTTTTGCAACACTGATATGTGTATGACAGTTTTGCAATTGTTTTTCAAGTCTCACAATATACTTTTTCACTTTAGATGGTATGATTTTGCAACACTAATATCATTTGTGTTTAATCGAGTTTTCAAATGGAACAGGTGGTAATGATCAACAGTTGGACATTGGAGAAAAGTCAAAGCACGCCAAGGTCCTATTTAAAAGACTTCGCACCAGGGAACATGTTTCAAATAATGATAATGTTGATATATTGGACCGGAGGTCCAAAAAAAATTGTAATTCATAAGCATTGTAATTGTTATTTCAAAAGCAGTGTAATGATTATTGATAGCATAAAATACAAAGAATCACATATTTTTCATAATATTAATGATTGTTTTTCAGAAGCATTGTAATTCTTATTCAATAGTATACATTATTTATGTCAATACATTCTAATAATATTAGTGAAAACCATTGAATAAGTTTAGTTATTCATGATGAACAATGTTGTTTTTCAACTACCTTCATTTAGTTATTCATGGTAAGACGGATACTGTTTCAACCTAAATAATGCAAACGTTAAAACATGTTCAATCCTACAATTATTCAAACAGTTATATTGAGTTATTCAAACCTCGACTATAAATATTTTATGATTCTATAATTATTTAAACAATCGAATCGAGTTATTCAAACAATCAAACTGAGTTATTCAAACATCGGCTATAAATATTATACGATTCTATAATTATTTAAACAATCATATTGAGTTTTTCAAACAATCAAACTGAGTTATTCAAACATCGGCTATAAATATTATACGATTCTATAATTATTCAAACCATCATATTGAGTTTTTCAAATGTCAACTAATAGATATTCAATGATTCTACAGAGGTTTTATATTTGTAATAAAAACGTCTATTTAATTTGAAATTCATATTTGAATTTTAAAAATAACGTCAAAAGTCGGTTACTATGTACGTATTTAATTGTGGAAAAAAAAGATTTGCTTGGATTTTTTTTTTTTTATAGTTGTACCGATTTTTATCTCAATCTTCTATAATTTCGGGAGTTGCCTTTTTCAAATCAACCGAGATTTGATTCTCCACATCACCCCCTTTTAGCCTATAATGTTGCTTAATTAATAGCCACTGATTTATCCTAATCCAACGCCCTACATTCAACCACACGCTTACACCATAATATGTATTGTACCGGAGCGCTCCCATATATATATATATATATATATATATATATATATATATATATATATATATATATATATATATATATATATATTAATGGTTCTATACTTGCGATGTGGGACGGACAATACTCCAACAAGTGTTGATTGTGTTAGTCCTATAGTTTATTTGTATGGTCATCATCGATCAATAATACTATGACTTTCCTAGCAAAATATTTATGTTAATCATATAAAAAAAAATATGCTTTCGATCTCTTAAATCCTTTGAATTTTTCTAATGAAGTAAGACAAAGTCATGAATATGTTAGATATATACAAATTCGATTCGTTAACTATTTTTGTACTACTAAGATACATATAAACACTTATAGAAGTATGTTTTGCACCTCGAATTATTTTTTTTTATCAATATACTATAACTAAAATCGAATCTTTCTATCTTACGTGTCGTCGTCTTAATTATGCCATGTACGCGTTTTAATTTTTTCATTTACCTCTTTGCCCTTCGTTTATTTAAGTATTTATAACCCTTATATTATAACAATATTCCTTATATTACTTATATACAATTATATTTAGATATCTTAAATTTTGGCAAGTTTTATTTAGTGTGTAACCCATTATGAAACAATATTATTGAATACACTAATGTCACTAATATTACTAATCGTAGTTATATTTAAAGATTTTAAAATTTGATACAAAACATACTCTTCATTATTAAATAATTTTTTAATATAATAATATTACTAATATACAATTATATTTAGAGATTTTAAAATTTGATATGAAATATGCTTTTCTTTAATAAATAATTTTTTAATATAATAATATTATTACTAATATAAAATTATATTTAGAGATCTTAAAATTTGGTAAGTGATAGAAACATAATCTTCATTATAAAATAAATTTTTAAAATATAATAATATTACTAATATACTGTATATTTTTATTTGGAGATCTTAAAATTTCGCAAGTTTAGAAACATAATCTTTATCATATAACATTTTTGTAATTAAAACCCGTACAAGGTACGGGACAAATGCTAGTATATATATTATACGTATAATTTTTTTGTTGAAATTAGTCCATGCAGTAAATGAAGTTAATGACAAGGTACGGTGCCACGGTGGGATTGTCGGGCTTTATCTTCCAAAAAAAAATGCCATCACGTACCCTCATCCTTTTGGTGGGCAGCTTGGCACGTGGGAGCCTAGGGAGGATTAAGTTAACGGTTTTTTTATCCTATGCTTTAAGGGTATAGGTTAACAATACTAATAATGAGAACTAAAATTCTAAAAGGAAATTAATAAACCATATTGAAAAAATAATTAAACCTAAATAAATATAATTTTAAGATATATTGTCATTTTTAATCTCTTAACCTATGTCCTTAGGGCATAAGTTAGAAAAATCGTTAAGATAATTAATTGAAATCCAAAATTAATAAGCGAATCAGAAGACCATGTACATGAAAAATATGATTAATTTCTTTTCTTTTCTTTTCGTAGAAAATGTGTCATTTATTTAATTATATTAGGATATATTTTGATATATTTTTACATAGATATTGTTTATATTAGTATATTGGAACTAAAAAGATCATACCAAATTACCAATTGCGATGAACATTAACCATCCTACGTATGTAACAACAATTTTTGCCGACAGACATACACTTTATTATTGATAGAAGAGCTTAGAGATAATTATAGGATGATATGATTGGAAATTGCAAGCATTGTTGAATTTAGAAGGTGGCAGGCTCCATCACCTACCCATCCTATCAAACATATGAATATAACTATTTCTAAATAAATCTACCCATCACAAATAAATTGTTGATTTGAGTATTTGCAATGCTAATTCTATTTCTGGCAAAGCTCCAACAAGAAGAAAGATTACAATTTTACAATACAACTTGAAACATATTTGACCCCTTGCCTAATCAAAAGCGCTATTAGTTTATGATCTGCTTACATTAATTAATTAGGAAAAGATCGAAAATACTTGCTAAACTATTTTTAGCTTCTTTTTTTTTTTCAAGATACCGACAATTCTATTTCTGGTAGACGGGCAGGGAATGCATATCCGCTCCCATCCCCATCCCCAATTAATTTTTCGCCCCGGCCTAATCCTCAACAAGGGCTGTTGCCTGTTTGTAACCCGGAGATCCTCAACAAGGACGGTTGAGTCAATTGTAAATCTCACATCGGGAATTCAAAGGATATAAAAGCCTAGCATAATAGTTCACCATCAATCATGGAGGCAATTATGATTTATGGGCCAAGAATTCAGCCCTCAATAACATGACTATCTTAAATTAATATGGTATTTTCAATACTTATAGTTGGATCCAAACAACGTACAATAAAATTCTGTATATATAGTGGCGAGGATATAATAATCTTTTATGCAATACCTCAAAATATAAAACGACAATACCTAACCCTCTTAAACACCATACCAGCAAAAACTCAAATAATGATGACATTCATTATTAAATAATGACCTGGGCTGTGTAAAAAAATTAAATAATGTATAAATACATATAAGAATGTATCATGTATAATAAGCTTTTGCTGTAATTAAACCCTATATATGTTAACTTGCACAGGAGAAGGCTAGATATATACTTATGTTAGTTGTTAACGATACACGAAATAAGGTTATGGGGTTTTAGAATTTATTGTAATTTTACATGATATGTAATTGATATATACTTGGATATTTTATTCATTCAGTGCCGTAGGTCACATTTGTGACTCGGGGAGACGTAAGAAAATTGTGATTTCCTTACTATATAATAATTTACAGTTGTACAAATTATGGATTTCCATGTTCAATTGGCATAAAGTAGCACAATTATATTCATCATTCCCACAAACAAATAACATTAAAAATAACTTTCAGTGTAAAAACAGACAATATTACTATGATATCAGCCAAACACATCAATTACGGATTTATTTTATTTAACTTCTTACTTCTTAGTACTGTTGAGCTTTTAAAATTACAAAACCAAAAATAAAATTTGGAGAAAAAAAATGTGAAATGTTGAGAGTGGGATTTGAACCCACGCCCTTTCGGACCAGAACCTTAATCTGGCGCCTTAGACCAACTCGGCCATCTCAACTTTGATGACCCTTTCATCAAACGATATTTAAATCACCTAGTACATGGCCGAAAAAATCATGATCGAAAATTCAAAACCAATCCAAATGAACACATTAATATACCCAAACAAACCATCCTATTTGAACGAACCCACGGGCGAAATTATCTCAAATAGATGAGCTAATCAGTAGATTTGCGAAGAAATTTCTCAAAATTCAATCTCTATAGTTAAAATCCTCCCCTTGCACAATTTAGAATCAGCCTAAGAACAATAATTTCGACACAATGCACCTAAGACAAAATGCCAAAGAAAAACACAACATAGAGATGAGAGATTCTTACCTATTCTATAGAATTCTGGCGATCGAGAGTAATCGCGTAAAAGTATCTGATCGACAACACATCAATGGCGTCCAACACCTTGTAAGCTCTGTTTCCATGGCTTCTTTGATGCCCGGAGATCCTCTTCCAATTCTTCTACGATGAAATTTGTAGTCACATAAGCCCAAAATAATAATGGGCTGGTTCTTTAAGCCCAAAACTTACATGGGCATGAGCCCATTATGAGTGCAATGCTAAGTGGTGCTTTTATTGAGGGAGGAGCTGTTTATTTTTTTTTTATTTTTTTTTTTGTTATGGCGGAAACTTTTATGGAGGAGTTTGTGGTTGTTCGAACTGCATGTATGAATTTGAGTGAATTTTCTATGAGAAGCTAATCATGGTATTTCGTAAATTTAGCAAATGTGATTTGTTACATTTCAAAGTGATTGAGATGAGAACATAATCAAGCTGTATTAAGATTTTCAAGGCTAATATATATTGTTCTTGCATTAAGTTCAAATAATATGAATATCCATTATCTTCACCAAATAAAAATATGAATATGCATTATCTTAAGAATCATAGTACACCCTTTGCTAACTACACACATCCTCTTTTCTATTTTAATAAAATTTCTCTTAAGGGGACGGAGAGTATTGTCTCTCCTTTGGACATTGTTTATAGTTTGATAATTGTATAAACACGTGACAGTAAACATGATAATAATATTTTTTGAAGGCTATCTAAGTCGTCATTTAACAAGGTGCCACGAGTCTGATCCTAGACTCATTTTCAAATGAATTGGCTTGAAAAATTGTACATGGGTGAAGTGTCCGTTTGATTGGGATTAGGCATCATTAAAGACTTGTAAAATGTCAATTCGACCAGATTAATTGTACTCGAGGAGAAATATATGTAAAGAGGTTGGGATAAGAGTCCACATAAGACTAAGAGATAGAAAAATTATAGTATATGTAAAAAAAAATAAGAAACCAACTCATTAGCTTAAAATTTTTAGTTGAAAAGTGGATCTGATAGACACACCGAAATTTAACAATTTCACATTGCATTTGTATGAACCAATAGACACATTTTCGATCAACGAAGTGTCTATCATTAGCCTCGATCGGCCACGTGCCTCCTAGCTGTTTTTGGTAGTTAGCTTAATTGATGACTTGTGCCTCCTATTGATAGACACTTCACAATGCATCATATGGAGCATACCAAATTACTAATGTATCGATGATGTGTATATAGCTGGATAGACTCCTAGATTTTTTTTTTTTTTTTAATTTGATCAAATCAACAGAAATAAATTTACATCCATCTATAAGAAATTAAATAAAAATACAAACTGACAAAAGGAAAGATCATATGATCATGACCCACATAATTATAAGACAAAAGAAAAGAAGAAAGTAAAAGGAATATAATTCCAATCATTAAAGTCCCAGTTGCACAATGCATTACGCGAGGTGGAAAGATGGGTGGTTGAAATGAATTTTTTTTTTAAAAATCATACATTTATATTTTTCAAGAATCGCTAAAAATATATAATAAAATTAAAACCGAAAAAGAAATATAATAGTATGAGAAGTATCTTGTTGGTGGACGTGTTGGTTGATTAGAAGGGTCATAGAACAGATTTTGATGGTGGTAAAGATCAGGATGTTTCGATGGATATGCGGAAATAACCGAAATACGAGGCTGGACAGGATTTAAAATGAAATCATTAGAGACAATGTTAAAGTGACATGTATTATATATAAGATGCGAAAAGAACTTCTATGTTAGTTAGGAGATGTTCGAAAGAGGAGTGCCATTACTCTAGTTAGTAGGTTTGAAGAGTTAGTTTTTGAAAATTTTCACATAGAAAAAGAAGAAGGATCAAAAAGAGCTTGTGTTCTAGTTTTTGTTTCTTTTGTTTCCATGTGTCTATCGAAAATACCTGCTCGAATTGTTTGTAATAAGGGTGTATATATTTGGACCCCAGATCATGCAACAAAGATACTATACTTGGTAGAGTTGTTGTTATAGTAGAATGAGAATTAACTTGCACAAGATAGATAAAGTACCTTTTAAAATATGAATGGAGACGTAAGGTCAATAAAAATAAATTTAAAATAAGAATTCTCATAACTCAATATAACTTAATTGGTTAGAAAAATTATAACAATAAATAAAGTTGATCAAAATCCTAATGTTAAAACAAAACTTATTTTATATCAATCGGAGGGAGTAAGGTAAACAAAAATTGTGTTTATATATGTTTGAGATCGAGAATATTTTATTCTCTCAATTACAATAACAAAATTCTAAACTTTAAAATATTAATATATTAAACTTTAAGGAAACGTACTGATCGAAAGATAATCAAACCCTAATTGATTGATAATTAGGCAAGTTAGCACATGGTAGGGGATATGTATGAACTCCCAAGTGTTTTAGTTTGGAACTCGATGTGGACATTCTACCTCTCGCTTTTCCTTCGTTCCCTCTCGTAATTACTAGCTAGAGACCTCTCATTATGATTAAATTTGAGTTTGATATATTTAGAATCATATTAATGTTATATACAAAATATTAGTATAAACACAAAATAAAATGTGTGTATATTATATATGTGAAGTTGCCAATTCCATACAATCATCATATATGCGACCATATCATCCATATATGTGCATCCATATGATTCATCTTAAGCGAAATAACTATATATTAACATTAATCTAGCTAAAAGTTGCACAAACATGCCTTCTGGTATCTAATCAATCGGCTAGTACTCAATGTTCTAAAAAACGCTAGGCGGAGAGGGACCGCCTAGCATCTAGACGGCAAGAACGGTTTCCTAGACGGTCTTAGACGGACACCTAGACGGGCTAAACGGTTAGGCGGGTCGGGACCTTCTAACGCATAGGCGGAATCTAAACGGAGCCTAGACAGGATTTTTAGAACAATGCTAGTATCAAGGCCGGTAGTACCATAAAATTTCTATTTTAACTTCCATTGACAGTGCTTGGAAAACAAAACAAAACAAAAAAAGTTACACAAGCATTGTTACTTAATGTACGTATCTCTTAATTAAAACAGACAAATGTTTTTAAGGCGTATAAAGCTGAAAGCTAGATGGCTAATCATTTTTGAAACACAAAGTAACCAGCTAGATCACACAATATAATGGGTTTTAAAGTGTGAAACCTTGTGGATGTGTGCAACACCTAACCTCATTCAAGTGTATGTTTGTGGTAAAAAGGGTCTACATATTAATTCTGAGCGCGCGTAGAGGAGCACAAATCAATCACTTTCTACTATGTTCAATTATTCTGTAATGCACATACATGTATACATTAATTACGAATCATATCATATATATATTACATATATATTGATATAGATATATATAATTCAAACAACTTTTCAAATAGTAAGGGTCTGTATATATGTAAACCTTGATTTGGTAAAATGTAAAGAAGAAATATATTATCTATTTTGATACTTGTTGTCTTAGTTGGGAGGTAAGCCCAGAATCTACTTAGTACTTATCCATCCACTCCTCAAATTTGCTATCAATGGGTGGGGGCCATGAATGCCATTGATGGTTACAAATAGATTTGAAATGGGCAGTATAATAACGCCTTGGAATGGAATATCATAATGTAGTAGGGTTCATCTAACATTGAATATTTGTCCGTTCATGTGGAATCCTCGTTTTATCCCCCTTCAAGGCCAGCAACAACCAAAGTTGTCAATGTACGTGGTTGATAAATAATTAGGTCTCTTTTTTCAAATACACACTAAATCTGGTGCTCTGCAATGACTCATCATTAACGTGGGAGCTAGTCGATCACAACTTCTTTCTTAAGTACGACCAGCCTTGATCCATGCTGGATCTACCTAGCTAGGTCAAAAAAGACATGCATTCATGTCTTCATCGTGGGTGCTCCATTAAGTGCACAATTATCTAACGAATTAATTAAGATGGTATATAAATATATAGAATCTACTAGAATATTTTTTTATTTCACTTCATGTAGGGTATGTACAATGAGATGAGATTTGTAGGACGAATATATTTAACATTTGACTTTACACAATTTCTTATGTTGTTCACATAAGATAAGACCAAAATGCAATGGCTAAGAAAGCATAATTATACCAGGTACCCGTATATTAATGCTCCTCTTCCACCTTACCCATTCATTGTTACTCGATTAACTTTTCGTCCAATATGTCGCCCACAGATGATTCTGTTAGATCGGATTACTAATTCGGTGAATTTAATCATGTTAATATTTTCATTCAAATTAACAAATAGAATACATAAGTATCAGCAAATTTTAACTTCTAATCTGTAATATTAATCAAAATAATCAATAATAACTAGGTTATTATAAAAAAAAAAAAACTATAATCATAAAATATAGGTTGCCATACATACTAATAATATTACAGATTCATTATTGTGATTGATTTAGATGTATTTTCACTCATACATGATTCACCACTTGGTTCATCCATCATCCAACCCACTCATCATATCGGATACCGAGTTCTCTACATAGACCAGTCACCCAAGGATATTTTCCGCCCTGACTATGCATTAATCCATAATCACAAACTAATCGACAATTATACATACATATATATACAAAGCCACGCCTAATAGCATATAATTAAGCACACAGCAATATGGGATACTCTAACATTCAACTTGTTACGATCGAGACGGAACCAACTGTCAAGCCTAATATACAAAATGAATAGGATTTCATCCCAAATTAATTAGCAATAGGAAAAGTTTTTAGGGACTTTATATAACAGATTGTTTATCTCCTAATTTTAAAATGCATGATCTACCCTAATACATTATAAAGCACAAACCAAGTCTGTGTAAAAATTTGCGCCACGTGGCATACTTTGAATAAAATAATGGAAAAAAATTCAACTTAAAAAACTAAATAATAATTCTAGAAAATCTCATTCATATTATACTCTAATAATAATTCTAGAAATCACTATTTATCTTAATCACTTTATAAAACAGATAATGGATAGATACCATATTGTATGAGTAGAGATTGTTTCATATAGTATCACATACTAAAAAATAAAATTTAGTTAATATACACATATTTTTAAAAAAAATTTTAAATAATAAACATTACTAAATAAAAAAATGAATTTATAAAGATTGAAGGCTTTTTAGGGTAAGATTTTAGATCCTATAAAATATATAATGTATATATATAATTTTCTATCTATGTAAATATTGATTTTATTCTTTAAAAAAATCCTAAATATAAAAAATGGCTATTTTAGATTTTATAAAATAAGTAATGTATCAAAATAAGTTTTCATCTATATAATTTTCTATCTATGTTTATTGATATTGATTGATAAGCAATATTATATATGCTATCTTAAGATTATGCTAAAATGTTTTTATCGGATTGTTGAAAAAAAATTAATGATATAAATTTCTATCTATATTTATGCTAATTTATTATAAAATAGAAACAAACTATCTATAAAATACGCGCTACATGGCACTTAAGGAACCAATATGTTCTTTCATTTTATTTATTTATTTATATTTATTATACTTTAAAGTGAATGTAGAAGGTTTGATAAAGAAAAATATTTTCCATATTTATTTGTTTTTATCTTAAAGATTAGAAAACAAAAAAATGTTAAATTTTATATAAATATCATTAATAATTATTAAAATATACATTATCTTTGTTTTTTCTCTTTAATTTGTGATAATATATTATATAGTATAATTTTTACAACTACCCGTAAATTTACGGAAATTACACTAGTTCACAATTAAACCCAACATAACCAATCATATCTACCATTGCGCGCTTCTCTTCGATCTAATTAACAAACCCAAAATTAGGGAATATGTTAGATATTTCCATTTGAAAACTAACTACTTAATTAAAATACTACTATTGATTTTTCTATAACGTGTCCTAAAAAACCCTATAAATAAAATCTTAATTTTTTTTTAAAATTACTTCTCATTAAATTTTTTTAATTGAAAATCCTTATCATGTACCTTAGTTAGGACACATTATTATGATAGTAATAATAAATAATCAGATTAATTAACCTGGATCTAATATATATAAGTTCTAAGACGAGATATATATGGAGAGTGTGAACGAAATTGTAATCGGTACAGCGTGATCTTACCAGACCTAATTATATACAATTGGATTCAGGCCAAAATCCTTGTCTCTTGGTATTAATATAATTTTGTTTAAAGGCGTTCAATTGATCGAGTTTAAGGTTCTTATAATTAATGCGAGTGTTACATATATGTAGAGTGATTGATGTGGAGGATTGTGTACATACTAATTGTGTCTTGACAAATATTGCCTAGCATGATTCCAGCAAGATCAAGAATAGAAAGAGTAATCCCAAAGAATTGGAATGAAAATGTAGGAATATATGTAACAATCATGGTTTTTGGTCAGAGAAATTAGTCGTATATGAAATTATGAAGCATAATCCTTGAGCTTGGAGATTAATTGCTTCCAATAATTACACCAAATATACAATATAATTAACAAGAATCCATATTCTGTTATCCATATTAGCAACATGCATGTTTATAAACTATGATTATTATACCGTATCAGAAAAAAGAGAGAAACAAAATAGAGTCCGGAACCTAAAACCACCCGTAAAATAGGCCATATTCCGCTAAACCACCCCGAATATAACTATTTATTTTTAACCACCCGTAAAACACCCTCCGTTAGCTAAATACCACCTTCCGTCACTTGGGCCGTTAAAAAAATTAAAAAACCCCAAAATACCCTTGTCTTTTACCCTTGTCTTGCTTGCCTTGTTCTTCCTCTCTTGTCAACCAAACCAGAGAAGACGGAATGAAGAATGAAGAACTCGAAATCTTCACTGGCGACATATCTTCTTTGTCTCGTCAAAGTCTACAAATTCATCTGCAAAAATGATCGTTTTGAACTCGTTCTCAAATTGACGGAGCCAGAACCAGAGGACAGAATGACGGACTCGAAGTCTTCACCGCCGGCATATCTTCTCTTCCTTGGGACGGACTCGAAGTCTTCACCGTCGGCATATCTTCTCTTCCTCGTCAAGAGTCTACAAATTCGCCTCCATAATTGATCGTTCAAAGGAACCAGAACCAGATTTGAAAAAAAAAAATCGTCTTCACCCTTGAAACCAGAACCTCGTTCTCGGAGTTGGAATCTGGGTGGATCTCCAACCACGAGGGACTCGTCTCCGGTGAGGCCATCGCACGAGAGCCAAGCGCCTCTAAGATACTCCATGGATGCCCGGTGATGTACTCGTCGACTAACCTTTGGATCCGAAGCTCACCAGAGACTACACCGACGACGAGATCCACCCCATCGTGTCGAAATTAGTCATCAACACAACCGATCACGTCTCGCTCGAGTGCCTGTACAACGCGGTGAGCGATCTGACTACGGATTCCGAGGGATCCGAGGTTGATTTTCCAGATCGAGTGCATGTACAATGCTCCGTTTCCCCCAAATGGTAAGGCCAATTTTTTCCAGATTTGGTTTTGGTTCCTTCAATTGAGAACGAGGAGTTGAAACCGATCAATTTGTTTGACGAGGCAGAGAAGAAATGCTGGTGGTGAAGAGTACTGGTTCCTTCAATTATGCCTTGTTTAATGATATCGTTAAGACGTGTTTTGAACAAACCGATCAATTTGTAGATGAATTTTGCAGATGGATTTCTAGACTTTGATGGTGCAGAGAAGATATGCCAAAGTGAAGACAGCCATGGCGGCGTTTGAGGCAAAAAATAGGGTTCATATAAGACAAGGGTATTTTTGGGTTTTTTAAAAATTTTAACGGGATAAGTAACTGCAGGTGGCGTTGAGATAACGGAGGGTGTTTTACGGGTGGTTAAAAATAAATAGTTATATTCGGGGTGCTTTAGCGGAATATGGCCTATTTTACGGGTGGTTTTAGGTTCCGGACTCAACAAAATATATATGATTATGAATTGTAATTTACCCTTAAAATCCGCCTCCGCTGTCAAATGAAGTAACTTTATGTATCCATCAAATTACAGTAAATAATCCACATTAGATGGAGTTGGATATTTGCTTTAGTTTGGCCCCCGATGTCGTTTTGATCATTGCGGTTTTGGCAATTGTATAAAAAGGTTTTGTCACTTTCTTCCGTTATATATGTTTTATTAGGGGCCAGGTTAAAACCAAAAATATATTGATTAGGTAAACACCATGAGGCCTAAATCTGTTGACAAGTTGGGCTTGAGTCCCACATATAGCCACCAAAATGACCAAAAAATAATACTATAAGATATCTTACTCATTATCTTAAGTTTTTATGTTAAAAGTTGAATTCCGACCTTAAAATCTTGCTGTACTTATATGTGCATAATCTTCAACCTATAAACGTATGTCATACTTATTTTCCAAGTGTTAATTAGGTCAGACCATATTTTCCACATAAGCTAGCCTATGTACTAGGTTTTCATGTGTAAGGTCATTTCTATCGTGCATGAACTTTAACAAATCAAGATTAAGAAGAGGGTTGGTACAGTTCACAAAAAAAAAGAAGAGGGTTGGTACATGCGACTGCACACCGAAAAAACTAACAAAACTTGTGTATAACTAATATAATTGATCTTAATTATGCATTAATTAATTAATTCATAATCTAACTATATTAATTACATATAAGATATCCACGTATTGCACCATTTCTACCTAATATGACGTAAAACACCATTAATTAACTAATTAATATATCACAAAATAGACATGACAAGATCTACTATGAAGTATTTTTTTTTATCATTATCCTAAATCGTAAAATTGAGGAATGAATTGTCTAGTATATACCCTAAGGGTCCATACATTTTAGATGTCCGGGGCGAATTACAATAAAAGGGCCCATAAAAGATATATTTAGGGCCCACATTTAAAAATTAATATAGTTAAAGTGGTGAGATTTGAACCCAAGACCTCTTTAATAAAGATAAGAACACTATTCCACTAGACCAACTTATAATTTATGATGTTTTAAACACTCTTTTATATATACTATATTTTAAAAAATTTGGGCCCCTAAAAATTATGGGCCTTGGGCTTGCGCCCATCCTGCCCCACCCTCTGGGCCGGGCCTGCCTAAGGTTACTCCTATTGCTAATTAGTAGGATAGAACCCCATGAACTTATGTGGTAGAAAGAAACCAATATGTGGGCTAGGGCGGTCCCCTTGTCCATATTAGCCTGCCAGACTTTGATATGATATCAAAGTTAATTTATCGATCTTGGGTTCCTGGTTGTTTGAGTCAGGGCCAAGCGAAATGATCCCCAACCAGGACTTGCCCACCCTGATGGCATAATTTGGCTAGTTATTTGGGCTCGTTGACGATTTTTCAACTCTAAGGCCATGATGGAGTTATGATGTTGGCAAGTGTCAACTAGACTAAGTCAGTTGTCATTTGAGGGGGCTTGTGAGATAGTTACCCATATCGAGAATTTGAAAAATGAATTTCCTAATATATGTGTATATATATATTCTTAAGTTACTTCTCTTATTATCAAATGGTATTAGAATAAAACCACATGAGTCTAATTATATGCTAGACATATTGTCTATGTACGCTGAAACGGTGCCCCTCTGTTCGTATTTACCTAACAGACTTTTGACATATGAAATATTCACCCATAAATTTTGACTTGGCCTGCCACAATCTTAATCAATATCTACGTACGTAAGTTGTTTGATTAGAAAATACTCTCTCTTAACTATATATTGTGTGGGGAATGCGTGATTTATCGCTCTGCCAACTCTTCCTCCTTTGTAAGTCTAGGCCTTATCCAAACCATGCAAATTGCATACTAAACTTGAAAAATATCCTCATAATTATTGACCCCACGCCCTCATATAAAATATGTAAAAGGTGTAAATTTGATTAATTAGTGTGGAAAATTTTCAAAGTGGGTTTAATTACGGTTTCGTAGCTTGTTCTTGCAGTAACTTACAAGTGTGAAATCCCTCCCAACTTGCTATCGCCAATGGCAATCAAGCATAGTGAGGGAAAACGAAAAGAAGCAAAGTAAAGGAGACGTGCTAAGCTTCATCTATTGAATGAAAATTTAATCATGATTAAATTTATATGTACAGTTAATTAGTTACATATTGATCGATCAATCCAGACTTGCATGTATTTTTTTGTACAAGCTAGGCTCATGCGTGATCCATTAATTGGGAATTCAGATGATTAATTTTTTAGGCTGAGGATATATACACACGTATTTTTTTCTCCGCGCACAAGATTTGGCACGCTTCATGAAACGAATCGCTTCATAATGCGAGCCATATACGGATACCCGAGCGGATTTTTTACAGAATCGGCAAAATGACACGCTTCACGAAGCTTGAGGCAATATTGTGCGATTTTCTTACCCAATCCAATATTTTTTACATTTATAGGTTCCTCTCGTCGATAACTTCGATTTGATAGGTAATAAGCTCAAATCCGACATCCGAGCAAAACGTTATGAACGTTTTAAGATTGGACATACGCATACTACTTTCAAACGTCGTTTATCTAGGATAAGATTTAAGATAAAACATAGAATAAATTTTTTTGGTAAGTGTTAGAGTTTATGGGGGTAAGGCTTTATGGTAGGGTTTGGGGTAAGGTTTACGGTTTATGGTAAATATTATGGTTTAGGATACGATTTGAATGAGGTTTAAAGTTTGGGTATGTGATATAGCATAGGGTTTGGATGTATGGTTTAAATCAAGGCTTAAGTGCAGGGTTTTAGATAAGGTCTAGTGTGAGGGTAGCGTTTAAGACAAGTCTTAAAGTATGATATTGAGTAAGGTTTAGGGTTTATTGTAGATTTTAGTGAAGTTTAGGATTTAGGTATATGATTTAGGATAGAGTATATATTTTTAGGGCTTAGGGTTTGGATAAGGGTTCTACGGTAAGGCTTAAGTATATGATTTTAAGTAAGGTCTAGGGTTTATAGTAGAGTTTAAATAAAGGGTTTAAGATAAGGCTTAATGTCAGATTTAGGGTAAGGTTTAATGTTTATGGTAGGGTTGTGGTTTATGTTTAAAGTAAGGCTTTAGGGTAACCTAACTTATATATGTTAAAATTTTGGTTTTATTAACAAAACTGATATTTTTCACGGTTTTACAGGTTAGTTACGGATCGACATATTCATATTTTCAGTTAACCGAAAAACCAAAATATAGTTTTTAATTTGTAAAAAAAATATTAAATATATTTCGTCTTAATAGAATTACATAATTATTTTTAGAATTTCAAATTATATTTGATTTTGAAAATATTACTTTATATTTCCATCATTGATTAGTTAAATATGCTTTTTTTTTAAATATTTAACTCCTAAAATGTTATATATATAAAATACATATTGTAAAGACAATTTAAAACATAACCACCATGTAAACTAATATTTATTTTGAAATTTTAACCGAGCGATAATATTTTTAATATAAAGCTGATAACTTTATTGTTGTTCAAGTGTATTCTTATAATATAAAATTAAATAAATATTTATTGGTTAACGAGAAAACCAAACCAAAAATTTGGTTAACAAATCTCTCATCAATTGAGATTAAATGGTCGATTTTGGTTAATGATTTTAATTAACTGAAATCATAAAATAATTAATTATTGGTTAACGAGAAAGTCTTGCCCTAACCATAAACCCTAATACTTACGATAAACATAAACCGTCCCAAAATATTATATACTAAGTCTTATCTTAAATCATATCTTAAATAAAACATCATGTTAAAGTAGTTTGCGTATGTCCAATCTTAAAACGCTCATAACTTTTTGCTCGGATGTCAGATTTGAGCTTATTACCTATCAAATCGAAGCTATCGACGAGAGGAACCTATATATGTAAAAAAATATTGGATTGGGTAAGGAAATCGCAAAATATTGCCTCACACTTCGTGAAGCGTGTCATTTTGCTGATTCTGTAAAAAATCTGCTCGTGTATCCGTATATGGCTCGCATTATGAAGCGAATCGCTTCATGAAGCGTGCCAAATCTTGTGCGCCGAGAAAAAATTATGTGTGTATATAGATTTCCCGAATTTTATGTACATTAATTATTGATTTTGACTTTTTTTCATTTCGTAGTAGATATTTATTCATGAATTGCTTGTATGATTGTATTTCACGTACATCAAAACTATTTTTTATCAACAACTAGACAATTTTAGAAAATCAAAGAGCTTCTGGTTGTCTTCATAATCGAGTATCTGTTTCATAGCACAACAAGTACATGAAGGAAAGCGAGAAGTACTCGCAATTTCATCAAAAATAGACTTTATTCTAGCGTAATAAGTCGAAATAGAATCAGAACCTTGTTGAAGATTCATAAGATCCTTCTTGAGAGAGAAAAGATGCGCTACATTGCAAACACCAAAACGAGCATCTAAATCCTCCCAGACGTCTTTTGCGAGCTCTGTATAGTTGACAGATCGCTGAATCTCTGGAGAAAGGCAATTTATGATCCAAGAAACGATCATGTCGTTGACTCGCTCCCAGATTGCACACTCAGGCTCTGTGGAAGCCGGTTTTGGAGTAGCACCATTGATAAAGCTCCACTTGTTCTTGGTTGATAGTGCTCGCCGCATTGATCGACGCCATTCACCATAATTTGTGTCGTCGAATCGCGTAGAGACAAGAATCAGTCCAGGATGATCAGAGGGATGTAGATACAATGGATTTGTGGGATCCATGATCGTTGATCAAGGAAGAGATTTGTGCGGAATTACCAGGAAATACCTACTGATACCATGATAGATTTGAGAAAGAGAAAACAAATTTGTGAAAATTCTCATTCATTGAACTTGGAGAATCTGTTGATTACAATGTATCTATACAGAACACTTATAAACGCTCCAAAGCTTTCTAGCCATACACGTGTCCTGTAAGCTTAACTAATTCAGTTGAGTGATGATCTTCTATGATCACCCTCATACAAGCTATACTACTTCATCACCCCCACCCCTCAAAATTGGTGTGGATACAAGGCCAAGTTTGTCTAAATCGTCTTTGAACCTGTAACCTGGAAGCTGCTTGGTGAGAAGATCAGCTAGCTGGTTATGAGTTGAAACATGAAAGATTTGAATCAAACCTTCCAACAGCTTCTCTCAAACAAAGTGACTGTCAATGTCAATATGCTTTGTCCTTTCATGAAAGACAGGGTTTTTAGCAATGTAGATAGCAGCCAAGTTGTCACATTTCACTGGGATTGGAGTAACATCAGGAAGACCCAGTTCAAACAACAACCTACTTAACCAAGCTAATTCAGTTGTGACATTTCTCAAGGACCTATATCCTGCCTCTGCTGAACTGAGAGAAATGGTTTGTTGCTTCTTTGATTTCTAGGAAATTAGAGTATCTCCTAAAAATATTACGAAGCCACTAACAGATTTCCTAGTATTGGGGCATGATGCCCAATCAGCATCACAAAAAGCCTTGAGATCAAACGTTGGAAGAGAACTAAAAAGGACAGCTTGATTTATGGTACCTTTTAAGTATCTCAGAGTATGAAGAGTTGTAGACATGTGAGTTGTTGTAGGAGCATTCAGAAACTGACTGAGAAGCTGAATTGTGTATGCCAAATCTGGTCGACTATGAACCAGGAAATTCAATCGACCAATGAATCGTTTGTATATGGTGGGATTAGACAAAGGAGTACCAAAATCTAATAGCAATTTTGTGTTGAGCTCAAGAGGAGTAGCAACAGCAGAATCTGTGCAGTGAAACTCTTCGAGTAATTCAGAAATATACTTTTGTTGACTCATCAGTAATCCAGCATCAGTTTTCTGGAATTGAAGGCCAAGGAAATAATGAATAGCACCAAGATCTTTAATCTTGAATGTGTCATCAAGATATTGTTTAAGGGAACTGATCTCAGACTGATCATTTCTTGTCACAAGGATATCATCAACATAAATTGCAAAAAATGTGGTAGAGGTTGGATCAGTTTGTTTATGAAACAAGGAATGATCATTAGGTGATTGCTTGTATCCTCTTGTTTTCAAAGCACTAGTTAATTTGGCATACCATTGGCGAGATTCTTATTTGAGGCCATATAAGGATTTTCTGAGCTTGCAAACCATGTTTTTCCCTTTAACTTTAAGACCCTATGGAATCTTCATGTATACCTCTTCATGGAGGTCACCATGTAGAAAAGCATTGTTTACATCTAATTGATGTATTTGCCAACCCTTTTTAACAACCACAGAGTTAAACATCGGACTGTTGTCATTTTTACAACAGGAGAGAAAGTCTCATTGTAATCCACTCCTTCTTTTTGAGTGAATCCTCGAACTATCAAACGAGCTTTATATCTTTCAATTGTGCCATCAGCTTTTTGCTTGATCTTGTATACCCATTTACAACTTATTGGTTTCTTTCCTTTGGGCAAAGACACAATGTCCCAAGTATGATTCTGCCCAAGAGCTTGAAATTCTTTGGTCATTGCCTCTTGCCATTCTATGTGTGCAACAGCTGAGTGGTAAGTTTGAGGTTCAAAAGTTACATCAATTGGGGAAGAAATGGGTTTAGGAAAGTTTAAAGTAGTTGTAAGAGTATTATGACAATAATGATGAGTATTATGCAAAGAAGCATGACACACATACTGATCAAGATGAGAAGGTCGGTGATGTTGTCTTTCAGATCTTCTCAAAGGTGGAAAAGCTTGTGGATCTTGTAGATTTAGGATTGGTGGTGGAGGAGGTGAAGGAGGATTCAAAAACTGACGAATGTCATCATCAACAAAAGGTTGAGAGTTAGAAGAATCAGATGGGGTAGAAAAATTAGAAGAGGAATGAAAGGGTAAAAGATGTTCATGAAATATAACATCCCTGGAAAAAATGATTTTGTTTGAATCAAGAATAAGGACTTTGTAAGCTTTCTTACCACTTGGATAGCCAAGAAAAACAGCAGGTTGGGCACGAGCTTGTAACTTATCTCGGCCTTGTTTGAGTGTTGAAACAAAACACAAAGATCCAAACACTCTAAGATGATCATAGTTAGGCTTTTTATGAAAGAGGATCTCAAAAGGAGATTTATTGGGGAGGATTTGATAAGGAAATCGGTTGATAAGATGAACAACAGTAAGAACTGCTTCACCCCAGTATTTGGTAGGCAGTTTTGAATGAAAAAGCAAGGCACGATTCACTTCTAGAATGTGGCGATGCTTTCTCTCAGCCACCCTATTCTGCCGAGGCGTTGCAACACAACTGGTTTATAAAATAATGCCTTATGAAGCTAAGAAAGCATAAGCTACTTTGCCTGATCCCAATTCTAGAGCATTATATGTGCGCAATGTCTAAACTTTACAATAAAATTGTCTTCCCACCATAGAAATAAAAGACTGAACAAAACCAAATGCACTCCCTTTTGTAGCTAATTAACAAGTGTACCCAAGTTGCCCGGAAAAAATCATCTGCAATGGTGAGAAAATATTTATATCCATTGTAGGTTGGTGTTGAAAAAGGTCCCCAAACATCTAAATGTAACATTTGGAAAGGATAAGAAGAAGTAATAACACTGTGAGAAAAAGGAAGTCGATGCATTTGTGCTTTAGCACAAGTAATACAAGATTGCAATTGCTCAATATTCTTGACAAGAGTCAAAGTTTTGAGTTTGGAAACAGGAAGATGCCCAAACCGAGCATGTAAGACATGATTAGAGATTACAGTGTTAACAAAAGAAGGGGCTAAACATGAATCATAAGTAGAACGTTGAGTATAGGACTTGATAGGTTCTGTATTATGCAGGAAGTATAAGCCTTTGTGAGCTTCACCAATCATCAGGTGCTTCTATGATGTTGAGTCTTGTAACAGACATTGATTTTGAGAGAAAATCACCACAGAATTCAGATCAAAGACAAGCTTTGCAATTGAGATCAGATTACAGGTGAATGAAGGCCCAATCAACACATCATGAAGCATCAATTTATCACAAACGCGGACTGAACCAGACTTAGTAACCCTGACTTGATGACTATTAGGAAGAGTGACAATAAAAGGCTGCTTCAGCTTAGTAATATTGTGCAATAACGAGGAATTACCACACATATGATTACTTGCTCTAGTATCCAAGATCCAAGAATTAAAATTTATTGAATTAGAATTGGAAGAAAGAGCTTTACCAACGAAAGCAACAAAATTAGATTCCTTGAAGACATCTGCAGATGAAGACTTCGAATTGAGTAGAAGAAGAAGCTTGTTATATTGTGCAGGAGTTACCTGCTGAGACGAAGAAGCAGCAGAATCAACTTGACCAGCAAAAGATTTGGAAGAATCTTCTCCTGACTTCTTGCTCTTGGATTTGTAGTTTGGAGGAAATCCAATGATAAAATAGCATTTATCGACAGTATGATTTCCTTTCTTGCAATTTGTGCAGTAACACTTTTCTCCTTTCTGATTTGGCTTAGATGCATGATTTGTTGAAGAATTCTGGCTAGATGCAACACTAATATGAAGCGAAGAGGATGAATTCTCCTCTATTTGAACAAAGGATGCCATAGAGCGTTGCGTCTCTTCTTGAGTAAGAATACCATAAGCCTCATGAAGAGAAGGAAGTGGCTGCCTCATCAGAATTGTACCACGCATTTGCAGATACTCATTGTTAAGCCCCATTAGAAAATGAAAGAGCTTCTGGTTGTCTTCATAATCGAGTATCTGTTTCATAGCACCACAAGTACATGAAGGAAAGCGAGAAGTACTCGCAATTTCATCAAAAATCGACTTTATTCTAGTGTAATAAGTCAAAATAGAATCAAAACCTTGTTGAAGATTCATAAGATCCTTCTTTAGAGAGAAAAGATGCGGTCCATTGCAAACACCAAAATGAGCATCGAAATCCTCCCAGACGTCTTTTGCGAGCTCTGTATAGTTGACAGATCGCTGAATCTCTGGAGAAAGGCAATTTATGATCCAAGAAACGATCATGTCGTTGACTCGCTCCCAGATTGCACACTCAGGCTCTGTGGAAGCCGGTTTTGGAGTAGCACCATTGATGAAGCTCCACTTGTTCTTGGTTGATAATGCTCGCCGCATTGATCGACGTCATTCACCATAATTTGTGCCGTCAAATCGCGTAGAGACAAGAATCAGTCCAGGATGATCAAAGGGATGTAGATACAATGGATTTGTGGGATCCATGATCGTCGATCAAGGAAAAGATTTGTGCGGAATTACCAGGAAATACCTACTGATACCATGATAGATTTGAGAAAGAGAAAACAAATTTGTGAAAATTCTCATTCATTGAACTTGGAGAATCTGTTGATTACAATGTATTTATACAAAACACTTATAGACGCTCCAAAGCTTTCTAGCCATACACGTGTCCTGTAAGCTTAACTAATTCAGTTGAGTGATGATCTTCTATGATCACCCTCATACAAGCTATACTACTCCATCAATATCTTATAGACTTATAGCAACAACACTAGTGTAATTCCCGTGCCCTGCACGGGATTTATACAAAATTTTACTTATGTTTTTAAAATATTATAAAAATATTTTGTTTAAGTTATTATTATTTTTGTTTAGATATAGATCCAACATATAAAAACAGGAGTAAGATGATGCAATATATAAATATAAATTAAAAATAGTAGTTTTAGTATATAAATAATTAATTAGCAACACATTTTTAATATTGAAGAATCAAGCATGATAAAATAACATATAAATATAAATTAAAAATTAAAAATCAATAATTTCTTTAATAAATTTTTAGTTCGTTGTAAATCTCAACTAAAATTAAATGTAAAACACGTTTATTAAATTTGGAAATCTTGATTAAAATAATTAGAAATTTTCTCAATTTAACAATTCTTTCCAATATTAAAAACAATTGCAAGTAAATAAAACTATTTTAACATTGTTACAAATCAATTTTCGAATATTTGGTTTGATGAAATATTCCTTCTTAAACTTATAATTTTTTATAAATAAATAGTTAGCTCTTATAGTCTTATCTTATGTGATGTTATTGTTAAAAATCATTATGATAATTTTACAAATAAAACATCATAACAAATATATATTATTATATAAATAGCTAGTTATTCTTTTAAAATTCAAAACAATAATTTCAAATACAAAAAAAAAAGATAAATAAATATATGATACAGTTATATTGTTAGATAAAAAGAGAATACGTATAAGCAAAATACAAATCGTTATCTCATTTGTTGAAATATTTATAGTCAAATCTTATAAAAATAAAATATTATTTTTAAATTTTATTTAATGTTATTATTTTTAAAAAATAATAATAATTTCACATAAAAATATCATTAAAAACATATATTGTTAAATAAAAATCCAGTTAAATCTTATTTGATGCTATTATAAAAAAATATTTTCACATATAAAAAATCATAAATATATATATATATATATATATATATGACTATTTGAGCTATATTGTTAGATAAATAGCAAATACATATATATATAAGAGAATATGTATCATTATTCCAATTGTTTAGATATTTCTTGTTAAATCTTATATAATTAGAAATTTGTTAAAATTTATCTAATATTATTATTAAGAAAACGTAACAATAATTTTAGGTGGTATAAAAATCAATGAAATCATAAAAAATATACAGATTGATTAAGAATAACTGAAAATATTTGGGTAGAAAGATATTATGGTGATTATGTTAAGATATTAAACGAAACTACTATACAATAAAAAGGATTTTCTATTCGACCAAAAAAAAAGGATTTTCTAATTTATATAGATGGTGATTTGTTAAGATATTAGAAAGGTTCGTTTTTTTCAACAAAAAAAATGTTCGTTTTAATTTTAAGTTAGTATTTTTTGTTAAAATAGTAGTTTGATTTATATTAAAATAGTAAGTATATAAATATGAAACAAAAATATACATACATACATTCCAAATCAAAAGAAACTAAGGAGACGTTGGTTATATTGATTGCTTTGGAGATGAGAGTCAAATTTATATAACGTTTGCAAATGTAATTTTCAACTTTTGATTAGCACATAATATTAACTAAACAAACATATATAAGGAATTTTTATCAAGTAAATCTGTTTTAATTGAGATCTTACCAAATTAAAGATTTGGATATACTCTACCAAAAAAAAATGGAACTAATTAACTGATCAATTAGATTAAAATATTTTATTATAATTATTATTGAACAATGTTTGAAAGATATTTATACTTTTTCGATACGTCATATGTTTTGAAATTTTTTTGTTTTATTTTTAAAACAACACAAAAAATTACTTGACAAAGGACGTAATAATTTTTGAGAACGATGAAGTGAACCCAATTGTTTGTCAATAAAAAAATTACATAAGTTTTTATTTTATTTTTGGTGGAAAATAAAGAATATAAATGAACACAAAGATATAAATATTAGCTTTGGTAATAATTTTTTTTGCAAGATATAGAAAAGATTATGGTTGCTATATAATCAATTAATTAATTAATATGGATCTTAATGTATTAAAAATATTTATTTATATATATAAGACTGGAAAATTATAAATATTAATATAATATATACAAATTTATTTTTTATAATACGAAGTTATCTTGTATAATTCATAGGAGATTATGTTAGGGTTTTATAATGAATAAATCTCTCTAATAAGATATTTAGGGATAAAACAGTTAGCAAAAATAGAGATTTTATGAGATTATGAGATAACAAACCAAATTCCTTGAGATTTTTCTGAGATAATAAGTAATAAAAAAATCTTAATTGAAGATCTTCTAAAATAATAGTAATAAGTAAATAAATTATTAAAGAGATTTAGATATAGTAACGTTTTTTTTATTAACTTTGTCTTCCATAATTGCACTTTCATAGTCAAACCCAAATTATAACATTAGACGATGGAGGAATGGAGTACAACACCGGCATAGGCCTTGACCGATAAGGCTGTGATTAATGCGGAAGCGATGTAGAGGTGCAAAAAGTTGACATAATTGGTTGCGAATAGGATGAAGAGGTTGCAAATTTCATGAGGAGATGGAAGACGACAACCTTTAATTTGTCGTTGGTGTCGGAATGTGATGGTGGCAGATTTCGAGAGGAGGAGAAAAGGAGGTAGGAGAAGAAAGGTGAGAGAGGGCATGAGAGTTTGGGAATGAAAGCGGGAAATTGAAGAGTTTAGGGAAATCTAGGTGGACGACGACATAGAATGGGCAGTTGAAGGTGGATATGGTGACAACGAATTAAGGGGTGGGATGAGAGGAAGAAATGTATTTTTTGATGAGGGTTGTGATTTGGAAAAAATAATATGACGTGGTATTTGAGGTGTAAAAAATTATATAAGATAATATGGTGTAATTTATGACTGTATAAAAAATTATATGATGTGACTTAAGGATAAAATGACACTTGTTAAAATTATATGTGGTGCAACGTAGGAATGTCAAGTGGAAAAATCTTACGTGGCGCAATAAGAAGGCTAGAAATCCTAGTGGTTTTAATTATATATATAGATTTCAGTAAAATATGTATCTTCTAATACGCGGCCGGAGTATTAGATATGTTAGTAATTGCTAAAGATTCCAGAACATAAGATCCGGTCTAGTAAAAAAGATAGAGCTTATTAGATACTCGTATTTTCCAAGGAAAAATAGGTGTACGTGGTAGACCAATAAAACAAAATTCATGCATATATAGTCGTGCTTATGCACATCCATCCAGCTACCTCTCTATCTTCATATGCGCACGAGGGATGGTCAAATGCTCCGTCATGCCGTACGTGACGCTAAGTTTGTTGCAACGGATTATATTAATTATACTAGTATTTCATACTCAATTACTATGATTATACTAGAATGTCTAATCTGTCCGTTAGACGACGCGAATTTTATATTCTATAAGGAATTTGATATTGAGATATTTATCATATGCATTTGTTGCACCCCACTTTCTACATAACATTACTTCAAGTTAATGTTGAACATCATCACACAATTCATTAAGAGTGCAAAATGTTGCCTCTTGGCCGGGTTTGTTGCAATCAATTTTTGCATGTTCATGTGAAATACAAAATGTAATGATTATTTATATATGTGCAAGATATTATCATGGTAATTCAATGGTAATAAAAGTTGTTAGTATGAGAGAAAAATGGTACATGTATCGCTTCTTCAAATGGTCGTGCAAGAGAGGTATAATGTTAAATGCTAGTTTAATTTGTACATGATGTGACCCTATATATACATTAGAGGATGGACTTCAAAAGATAGTTCATTGCTATTTATTGATACATTAAAGAAAGAATTTGAAAGGGTAATTGTAAAAATATATTCCTTCTTATAACATTGATCGATCCAAAGACTATGTATCTTATCTTATCTTAATGTATTAAAGAAGGAATTTGAAAGGTTGATTGTAAAATTAGTTCTTGTTAATACAATAAGGTGGCTGGCTATACAAATGGTTAGGTAAAAAATACATTTAATTAGGAATTTCAACGGCTAGGTCTATATCTTCTAAATCAAGTTCTTGTTATTAATAGTACGTTTAAAAATAAATTTGAAATTAGTAAAATTAAAGTGAATTCATTAAGGTATGATATTTATTTTGCTTTTGAGAATAACTTTTATAGTTGTAAGATAATATGACCATTTTTAGGATTAACTAGTTGAATTCCCGTACCATGTACGGGTTTTGTTTAAAAATATGTTGCATAAATAACTTATTTTTCAAATTTACATAATTTAAAAATATATTAATGTTTAAATTTTGAAATGCCTATATATTAGGAATGTTAAGTATTTATTATTTTAATAAGTATAAAAAAATTAGTTAAAATATAGTGGGACCCAAATTATTGATAAAAATAAAAATTCAAAAATACCAAAAAATGAAACATAAGCGAATTAAATAATAGGTTGACATGTGGCCCAAAGACTTCTTCTTTAGTATATAGATAGATTTGAATACATGAACTATATTACACTTACAAAAGATATCATTTAATTTGACAATTAATTAACTAATGTCTGCAGAACATATATGTTAATTGTCCTACTAATTATAACGAAAAATACATACGTACGTATAAAAATTGAAGTTATATATGTAGAATTCAAATTCAAGTTTGGTACTAGGTTTCGGGGGAAAAAAAAAAGAAAAATGGAATTAAATTGACATGAAACACAAAAATATACGCAAGTGAGAGAAGCCTAAAAAGCCCACCATATTCCTCGCTAACAAACCGGCCTTCCGTGTGATTAACATATCACAAACCCTTCCTATTTTATAACTTCCCTTCCCACTTCCCACTACGTACGTACCTTATTATTATTGTTTTGTTTTGAAGCTTTGTTCGAGCATCAATTATGGTTATCACTTATTCACTTCCATGTTTTTCCTCAAAAATTTTGTTGACTCGCTCAACTTTTTGAAGCTTTTTCTTACATATCGTGCATGACATACATTTGTAATTTTTAACATTTATTATTCGATCGAGTGTGTTAGTATATAGTCACTATGATCACAAGGTAACACTAAAGTGAATAGCGAAAAAAAAAAAAATTAAGAACATGATCACTTATAAGGGAATCAATACTCAACCAACTAATTAAATAAGAGAAAAACCACTTCTTCCATAGTGAAATGTCTTCTTATCTTATTGAGATTAACACAAACTACAAGGAGGCAAAAACTTCACAATAGTCTAGTGTAATCTCTAAAACTTAAAACTATGAAATGTTATATGAAAACATATAAACCATCAAAGTCTTATGGAGCTTGTTATAATTTAGAAGCTTCCATTTTTAAAATTATAGGTGATATATTTAAATATTTTCTCCATATTACTAATCTTATGCACCGTCATTCCTAGTCACTATTAGTACTATAAATCCAACGTCTTCTATTCATTTCGATATTTCTCTTCAAGAGTTACGTTGTTTCTCTTGAACACCCCCTACAATGTCTACAAGAGTCATTATTACTACAAATCTTTGACACAAGTAGATAATTCATAAACAATTTATCATTATTATAGCTAGCAGGAGGTAGAAATGGACCGAGTTATAGATAAACGTAACGAAGCTAGCTCTCCTACAGTCCTACTAACTACCAAATTTGCAAATGAAAATGATGCGCTGAATCCATCCATCATATGTGAAATATTTCACTTATATAACCCGTTTATCATTTGCGGGCTATTTAAATGACGTGTCCACACGCAAAATAAATACACTCACTTCATTTCCATTGTTTTTATGATTTAGTTCTTACTACAAAATTGTATATAAAATTACAAAATATATATTACGCTCCACAATCAAAATCTACTATATATATAAAAGCAATAAGAATTGGAGCCTCCACGTTGTGCCACCTCATCATTTACCACATGTCTTCACCATATAAAACCATATATTTTATTTTTAAATTATAATTTTTAAAAATCTAAAAGATAATTTTCCTTTTTATCTTATGATACACTTGAAAAATAAAAGAAATATAATACCAAAATGGAAAAAATATTATCAAACAAAAATATAGAATATTCAATATAATATCTAAGGAAAAAAATAACAAAAATATTTAAACATATCTTTTCAATTGATCCTAACAACCATATTAGATAATCTACCTATAATTTTAAATATTATATTTTTTAATTAATTATTTTATGATCTATTGGAAGCAAAAATATAAAATATAGAATATAATATCTAAGGGAAAAATAATAAAAAAATTTAAAAATGTTTGATAATATCCACGATATTTTTGAACACTTTTTTACATAATGTTCATATTTTTTAACACTATTTCACAGAATATTCGAATCCATATATGCAAGACATCTTTACCCTAATAAGCACAAATTTTTTATGATTACCATATATGAGAATTAACCAAAAAATAAAAATTCCTATTTAAACGTAGAATATTTTCCTAGGATAATTTTGGTTTTATACGTAGAATGAGACAATATTTCACAAAATATTCGAATTAATATATGCAAGACATCTTTACCATAATAACCACAAAAAAATTATGATTATCATATATAAGAATTAACGAAAATATAAAAATTCGTATTTAAATGTAGAATCTACTATATATATAAAAGCAATAAGGTTTGGAGCCACCACATTGCGTCACCTCAACTTTTGACACATGACATCTCAATATCCATCCACATGGGATTTTGCCACATGGCATTTAATTCTTGCTCCATAAAAATTATATATTAATTATTCTTTCCACTTCATATTCCACATTGCAAATTTTTTCCACTTAATTAAAATTTATTTTTATTTCCCAAATTTAGATGGTAGGAGATAAAATCTTAACTAAATTTTTTTTACTAATGGCTGGATATTTTTCTTATAAGACAATAAAATATTTATGCTCATTTTTTTAACATTTTAGTTGTTTCTTTCTCTCTCTTATATTAAAAGATAAATATACTCAATTACATATATTTTATTTCAAAAATTAAACTTATTTATGAAATATTGTCAAGGAACATGAGCAATGTAGATTATTCTATCTTAATAATATATGTTTATTCTCAGTTTTAAACTTAATAATCTATATTTAATTTTTTTATTTGATTTTAAAAAAATAAAATATTTTTTTTATAAAATATCTAAAAAATATCGAGTCATAGTTGTGCAGGACACAACGGCTGGGACAACTAGTATCACTTTATTGGATTACGTCAACCCTAAACCATCCATCCATCCATCATCCAATTTTGTACGTATTTTTCAGCCGTATATTTAATAGGGGTTAGCTTAAACATATAGTAGTGTATTTTATATGAATGGGGTGGCTGGCCGTTGAATTACATAGAGGACAAAACGGCGGCGTATTAGGAAAGAAAGCAGACGGCGTAAAATAAAGGCGGAGAAGAGAAGGGCCGCCACGTGCACAGTAGAGAGGGGAAAGAAAAGAGGAGGGAAAGACACGCTAAGCTCATTCAATCAAAGGCTGATTGCTCATTCTTGCCGGCTCCCTCCCATCCATTATCAACTTGCAATTTCATAATGCGGCTGCCTGCCCGCTTCCCTTTACCACACACACCAACTTATTTTATTTTTATAAATGAAGGGAGAATGAGTGTTCAACGGGCGGGTCGAGTCAGGTTTCGTATGGATGGGTCGTCCCGTAACTCAACTTGACTCACCCGCAATTTTACTAATTAAGTGCTACGGATTGACCTATTGGATTACATGTCGACCCAAAATATTAAAAAAGTGTTTGGCCAAGACTTTTATTTAAGAAAACAAAAGACTAAGGTAAAACTATTAGAAAAAAACCACAATTTTACTAAAGTGCTTGACCCACCGGGTTTCCTATTCGTATATTCGTACATCCATGAGCGAATATCATGGGACGCATGCTCTCTTTTCGAATCGTGTCATTTGACAAGGACTAAGGTAAAACCATTAGAAAAAATAAATAAAACAGACTGGGAAGAACAAAACGTTTATATTTAAAAAAAAGTGCTTGGCCAAGCCTTTTATTTAAGAAAACAAAAGAATACAAATAAGGTTCTTATTCTAATAATTCTAGCCTTAGCTTAACATCCACGCAAGAAGCCTTCGACACAAAATTAACTGTCGGCGAATCCGCGGCCGCGGCTCAAGGGACCGCGATCGCGGTTAGCAGTGTCCCGGTCGCGGTTTGACAACCTCGCGGCCGCGGTTTCCCTTTTTCAAGGAAAAAATCTCTTTAAATGCGCGACGTTCCAAGTCCGGGGAACATCCTTCTCGTCGAGACTTTTCAACTTATATGCTCCCCACCCATACGCTACGGTCACTTGATATGGGCCTTCCCAATTCGGGCCAAGTTTGCCTTCTACGGGGTCCCGTGCGCTTCCTATGACCCGTCGAAGTACTAGGTCACCGGCTCGAAAAGTACGGTATCTCACACGTCGAGCGATAACCCGTTCGGCTGCCCCTTGATAAGTTGCAAGACGCACAGCTGCAATATCTCGACGCTCCTCGGCGAAGTCGAGGTGGGCGGAGAGAGCTCGATTGTTCTCCTCGGGCTCAAACAACATCATTCTTAATGTTGGTAAACCGACCTCTAGCGGTATTACCGCTTTCGTGCCATAAGCTAAGGCAAAAGGCGATTCCCTGGCCGATCTACGCGAGGTGGTACGATAGGCCCATAGGACAACTGGTAACTCTTCAGCCCATCTTCCTTTGGCTTTCTCAAGGTGTTTTTTCAGCCCTTCAACAATCACTTTGTTTGTAGCCTCTGCTTGCCCATTCGCTCGTGGGTAGCCGACAGAGGAATAAATATTCTTGATGCCAATCCCTTTACAATACTCTTTGAACTTTTCACTATTGAATTGAGTTCCATTGTCAGAAATAACAGCAAAGAGGATGCCAAAACGCGTGATAATATGTTCCCAGACGAATTTTTGGGTGTCAGAATCACGGATATTTGCTAATGGTTTCGCTTCCACCCATTTAGTGAAGTAGTCCGTGGCGGTGATGAGATAACGCACGTTCCCAGGCGCTCTAGGAAAAGGGCCGACGATATCAAGACCCCATTGTGCAAAAGGCCATGTACTAGTCAAAGAGTGGAGGTCTTCTGCCGGCATATGTGAGATTTTGGCAAACCTTTGACACTTGTCACACTTCTTTACATATAGCTCAGCGTCTCTCTGCATGTAAGGCCACCAATATCCTCGAGAACGAGCTCGAAATGCCAAACTGCGTCCTCCGGTGTGCATTCCGCGTGTGCCCTCATGAATCTCATATAATAAAGGCTCAACCTTGCTTGGGGGTACGCATCTCAAGTTTGGCCCAGAAAAAGATCAATGATATAAGATCTTTTCTGGTGATAACCAAAACCTATGAGCCCTTAAGCGAACTTTTCTTGCCACAACGGCATCCGAGGGCAAGATGTTCTCATCCAAGTAACGAATCAAGGGTGTTTTCCAACCAAGATCATCATTAGTCGCGGCCTCTGCTGAGGTGATCTCTACGGCTACACTATAGGCGCTGATCGCTGGACATCCCGACACTTCTATCCGAATTGATGTCTTGAGCATATCTCCTGAACAAGCAACCAAAGTTGCTAAAGCATCAGCGGACTTGTTTTGATCGCGTGATCTTTGTTCAAGTTCACAATGCTCGAATTCGCTTAGCATGGCTCTTGCCTTTTCCATGTATCTGATCCTCTTTGCTCCATTGGCTTCATAATGCCCCAACACTTGATTAACAATAAGCTGAGAATTGGAGAGGACAAGTAGTCTGGCGATTCTAAGACTCGCTGCCGTTTCTAATCCGAGTATTAACGCTTCATACTCAACCTCATTGTTGGTGGAATCAAAACTAAGGTGGACAACCAATTGCAATCCTTCTCCAGTAGGTGATGAGAGCACAATTCCGACTCCGGACCCTTGGTTATTACTTGCACCATCAATTCCGAGAATCCAGTCTTGGTTTTTCGAACTCAAAGGAAGACCCGTGACCGCGACAAGGGGGCCACAACCGCGGTTCTGTTCGACTGAGAGTCGAACGAATCAGGAGAGTAAGCCGCGACCGCAGCATTTTCGGTCGCGCCCGCGGTTGTGCTGGCCGCGCTCGCGGTTGTGCTGACCGCGCTCGCGGTTGTGCTGGCCGCGCTCGCGGTTTCCTTCGCTGGCACTTGAGAAAATTCCGCTATGAAATCCGTAAGCACTTGTTCTTTAATGGCGGTCCGAGGCATGTACTCAATATCATATTGCCCCAATTCCACAACCCATTTAGCAACCCGTCCCGCGAGATCCGAGCTAGAAAGAAGCGCTCGAATAGGATAGGTTGTAATGAATTGGATCGGGTGCTCTTGGAAGTAATGATTGAGTTTACGGGACACCGTAACCAAGGCCAATAACAGTTGTTCCATAGGCGAATATCTCGTTTCAGTGTCAAACAACGTTTTGCTAGTGTAATAAACCGGCCTTTGATTTATGCCCTCTTCTTTAATCAAGACTGCATTAACTACTCGAGGAACACGGCTAGATAAAGCTTCAAGGTGTCTACTTTATTAGACACAGTCAAGATTGGGGGGATTGCAAGTAAGCCTTTAGTCTTTGCAAGTCTTCTTCACACTCTTGGCTCCATTCAAAAGATCGACCCTTCTTCAAAGCTTTGAAGAACGATTGGAACTTATTAGAGGACCGACTAATGAACCGATTAAGAGCTGTTGCCATTCCCATTAGCCTTTGTACTTCTTTAATGTTTTTAGGGCTTGTAATGGTGTCAAGGGCTCGAATCTGATCTGGACTTGCTTCAATTCCTCGGCAAGTCACGAGGTGCCCTAAGAACTTGCCTGACCCAACCGCAAATGCGCATTTTGCGGGGTTAAGCCTAAGTCTGGATGCTCTTAGGATGTCGAAAACATCTTGCAAGTCTCCAAGATGAGATGATGCCCTTTTGCTCTTGACTACCATGTCGTCGATGTAGGCCTCAACGGTTTTCTCGATCTTTTGGCTAAACAGCTTGGTGACTAATCGCTGAAAAATTGCTCCGGCGTTCTTTAATCCAAAAGGCGTCACCTTGTAGCAAAATATCCCCTGTGGAGTAATAAAGGCTGTCTTTTCTTGATCACTCCATGCATCGCGATTTGATGGTATCCCCGATATGCATCTAGAAAACTCATGCGCTCATGGCCTGTTGTAGCCTCCACCAGGTGATCGATTTTTGGAAGTGGAAACAAATCTTTTGGATAAGCTTTATTGAGATCAGTAAAGTCCACGCAGACCCTCCAATCTCCCGTCTTTTTCTTAACTACGACGGTATTTTCTAGCCAAGTTGGATACCACACCTCTCTTATGGCATTAGCCTCTTGTAGTTTCTTTACTTCACCAATTACGACTTCGGTGTGTTGGACATAGGACCGTCTTTTTCGCTATACGATTGGCTTTGCGTCGGGGTAGACGTTTAGCCTATGGCAAGCAAGAGTCGGGTCTATTTCAGGCATATCATATGGAGTCCAAGCGAAGACGTCACGATTACTTCGCAATAGATGTTTGATAGTCAAAAGCTCATCACTTGAGAGGTTTACCCCTACGAAAAATTTCTTTTCGGGTTCAGCATCTCCAACCGAGATTTCTTGGAGTTTGTCAACGGACTTTTGGGCTGGTTCCAAGCCTGTATTAGCAAAGTCGAGAGGTTCCCGCCTTTCTCGGAGGTTTTCGACCTCAGGCAGGCCGCGATCGTGGCAGAGCAAGCCGCTGTCGCAGTTTGGAGATTTGCGATCGCGAGCGAGGATTTCGCGATCGCAGTCGGCCTCTTGGCTGGTTTTCGAGGTCGCACGCGGTTGATGAGGCGATCCCTGATCATCGCCGCTTGTGTGATCCTCGTTTTTGGCCCGGGAGTCTTTTGACCCCGTTTGTGTCATCCTCGCTTGGGTTTTTTCTCTTTGGAGATCGATTGACATATTCTTCGTGATCAAGTTTTCGCTTTCGAGGTTCAAGGCACGTACCTACCCCCAAACCGTCAACTTTTTTCTGATTTTCGACTTCGGGAATTAGGTTTTGATCGTCCAATCGAGAATTGGATTTCGCTTGATCGTATCACCGATCGCGATCGTGGCCTGGAGGGCCGTGGTCGCGGTTTCCTAATCCGCGATTGTGGTGCGTTAAACAGCGATCGTAGTGCGTTAAACCGCGATCGTGGTCCTGCTCGGCTGGGGTGCAGCATTGGTTTCACGAACCGAGGGTTCCCTAGGGTTTCGAAAAAACCCTTCTTTTTCATTTGGGATCAAATCCATCAATGAAATTGCGTGGATTGATTACTCGTTTCCTACAAACGGCGCCAATTGTTAGTACACTAAAACCAGTCTTCAATACACTAATTGAATGCTCCTTCCTCTTCTACTCCGCAATGTATCTTCTGACCTAAAACCTGCAAAACAATGGACACAGGGGGCGGGGACCCCCTAATCCACCTCCGATGCCTAAGTCAAAAGAGCGAATTGTCGTTTCGAGCGTCGAGGTACAACGAGAGAACAGCGAATCCCTGAACAGTCGAGCTAAGCGAATATTAGCCTGTTCAAGTTTTCAGAATATGCCAATATGCATATGTGTCTCTCCCTACACGCCTAGGGCGTGTATTTATAATGGAAGAAGGAGATCAGGGGGTCGACTTTCTAAATATCCTAAGGCTAGTCAGATTGCTTAGAGCTCAAGCTAGGAATATTCTCCCTTCTCCAAGTTTAATTCCATCATATTTGAAGGATACAATCTTCCATTAAGCTGCACAACTACCATATTTTTAATAATAGAAAAATAAATAAAAATAATAATAAATGCGCAGTAATTTAAGAAATACCTTTAATAACAAAAATAATTATGGTAACTATGTTTGTTTTACCCGCTCACAATAACTTACTCTTTATGTACTTTATAGTTTTATGATGTACAAATGACAAATTATTTATTTAAATTAAAATAATAAAATAAATATTTTATTGTATAAGTTATAATTTATTAAAATATTTTTTAACTTAATCAAATACAAAAAAAAACTTTTCCCTTTTCTTTTATTACTAAAAAACAACCATATGTAAAGGAAAATTACAAGAATGGGCATAAGGCCAATTATTTCAAGAGTTCAAGTGTACTAATCAGAATAGTTTTTTTAGGGCACCATCCGAAAAAGTCAAAACCTCAAGTGTACCAAAAGGAGTTCCCTTATTTCATGTAACATGTGCTACAAGCACTTCTTGTAACTCTTTAATTATAAATACAATCAGTAACTCTCTAAATTGATTAACAAAGATTACCTTCATAACTTTGGGTATTCTTACATGGTATCGGAGCTTTGTTCCGAATAACGCTTCCGCCCTCTTTTCTTCTCAAAAAGCCTCGCGCCAATTTTTTTCTCTAAACATTGTGCAATACCGACTCCAGCACAAAGTCAGGCGCATCCACTCCTCTCTCCGACCGCAATCTGAGTTCAATGCACCGCACAAGCACTAGTCTCTTATCGACGGTGGAAACACCAATTCAGGCTCCAATTCTCGACGTTTTCTTTCAATTTTTATCGAGCCAACTATTCGATATGGTGTTCTAATGTGCTCGATGCTCTGGATGCATTTGAGTTAAAACAAATTGTTGTCTACTCTGGTTCACCACCTGTAATAACTGCGGTTTTTGAGGATATTTTTTTGAATTTTTCTCGGATATCCTTTTAACCTTTTTGTTCGTTTTAACGCTTAATCCAATATTTTTGGTTGGAGATTAAATCCTAGAAAATTGTTGATGATATCCTAAAATCACAAAGAAATGATTTTATGGATCGGTGAGAAGTCTAGGATTTTTCAGTGGAAAAAGAATATTTGTTGGATAAGCCGTCTTTCTAATTATGTACCGGAAGGGATTAAAAATGCGAAACGGAAGCCTTAAAAATTAAGGGTAGCGAGATAAAATCATGAAAAATTGGTTTTATTGGTCTACATAACTTACGGTACGTTTTTCGTTTAGTAAGTTTTTCCATCCGAGGTACATAATTTTACCGCTTTAACGCGAGTCCCGTTCCGAGACGGGTTGGTTTTGTAAGCCGCCTTTCACTATCTTAATTGAGAAGAAATTTGAGATGGAAACCATATCTTCTCTGCCTTATCAAAAGTCCACAAAATTGGTTTCAAAAAAATAAAACAAAGGAACCGAGAGATAAGGACGGAACAAACGGACTCGGGAGAGAGTCTTCACCGCCGGCCACACCTCCTTCCACCTCCATCACCACCTTCCACTTCATCTTCTTCCTCTCGGTGCGTGGGTTTGGGCTGCTGCGGAAGAAGGGACCAGAACCGAGAGCGAGAGATAAGGCGGAACGATGACGGTGAGCTCGGGAGAAGTAAACGTCACCGCCGGTCACTCTCTGCCTCGTTATGGGCTACCGCCGGAGACCGTTGGCTTCTTCGACCACTACCCATGGAAAGAGCTGCTGTCGGGCAACGCCCAGCCACCCTCGGGCTCGGGGATCGAGCCATGATCGAGCCAAACGAGCCATGGGCTCGAGTGAAGGTATATACGATCGAAATTAATTAGCGGATTGATTATGGAGCTACCGTAAGGGCCTTTCGGTCCCGCTTTGCTAAGTAAATTTATTGTTTTTATAACCTTGACGTTATTACGGTTCCACAGGTTCGAACCGCTCGAGAAACGGACGTCCGGATCTTCCGTTATAGCGAAGACAAGTTTTAGTTACCGATTGGCAGGTAAAGGACTTCGGATAATTACTCTGGATTCGTTGTTAATCCGTTTGATCCGAGATTTGGTAACCTTTAAGAAATGTTGCTAATGAACAATTTTTATTTAGAAAATTATTTCAAAAGTGAAGCGGATAATTAGTTATAATTCCGCCAAGATGGCTCCTTGAAGCATGATAATTAAGGATTTATTATATATCGATATTCGGAAATTAAATCGTTTATCGATTAGGAAGTTGTAGGAGTTGAGAATACAACTAAGAAGTGTTTCTGTGAGCTCGTTGCTGAGAAATCCTTTTGTTATATTGTTAGAGGGATGATACAGATTACTGTTGGAATTGCTAAGGACGTCGAGCACGCCTTCTAAGGCAAGTGGACAATTCGCACTTGCGTTATTGTTATTAAATGAGGAATTGAATCTCATTTAATATTTGCGTTGGGAACAACTTGTATGATTAATAAAATATGATAGGTTTTTGTTTTGTTAGAAATAATGACCATATTATTATTCGTTCAGTTTCGCGCTAGAACTGGATTTAGGTCCGTTGTATGTGACCTCGTATGTTTAGTTGTCTCATGCTGAGACATTGATATTGATTAACTTAGTTCAGGGATGTGAGCTTAGCCTCAGAAGCATCTCTTTAAAACTCGTATTAGGCAGTATCAATATTGATCCCCTAATACTTAGGTCATGACCATTGGCCCTCTCGACGATTGAGGGGTGACTATTCAATATGTGTTGGTAGTGGATTATGGATGAAACAGGCCCTCTAATCTCTCCATCATTGGGACCCGTACTATTCGTTGTTCAAGGATGAAACATGCCCTTTGACCTCGATAGTATTGTGTTCTATTCAATATGTGTTGGTAGTGGATTATGGATGAAACAGGCCCTCTAATCTCTCCATCATTGGGACCCGTGCTATTCGTTGTTCAAGGATGAAACGGGCCCTCTGACCTCGATAGCATTGTGTTCCATCGGAAGTAGTTCGAGCCGATTAAAAGTTGCCAACTTGTTTGTGAAAAGTTTTGAAAATAATACAAGATAAGTGCGTTAGGCACATTAATGTACCCGAATGGTTGGGCTATTTGATAACCAATCTTGCTCCTGATTAAGAATGATTCTTAATCAAACTTTGATTAAGTTAAGATGTTTAGTCGTTGAAGATGATGGTGAATGTTGAGTGGTTAGTATAAGTTCCATTAATCGTTTATGCTTCTTAAAGAAACCACAAGCGGTGGTGTTCTCTCTCTTGAATATGCGAGACTTCTTCTTATTCTCTATAAGACTGCTAACTGTTGGACCATGATCCGAGTCTATTCGGATTTGGATGCCAATATGTTTAGTTACAACCATAAGAACCAAGTTAGATTCTCCGCTTGCTAGTCTTTCATTAGACTAACCCGTCCATCTTCTTTTCTTTTATATGGTCGGCTGGTGTCCACCGTTGGTTTACGGCACATCAGGTTCTACTTGGAAGTTGATTCAAGAGGCGGATTCAGATGTTTGAAGCTCCAGAAGTTGAAGAAAGGTTTCCAATGTCTATACTTGAGTGAAGATCATGGTTGAACTACTTCAAAGTGAAGTTGAGTTTCAGAAATAAGAACTTAAGGAAGACTGGATGAAGATTTTGTTTAAATAGAAGGTTATTCTATTTATTTATTTATTCTGTTCAAGTTAAGGTTTGTATAAGACCCCTTTTATTTGTTTTTCCGCTGTAATATTTTACTCAATTTTGTTGGGTTTTAAATGGTTTCATTTACCTTGTTCTAGTAAGTTCAGTCAGTTTAAAGCCTTGGGTAGCTTCGGTTTAGTCTTAATCGGGGATACTGGCGGTAATACCTCCAGGGTAGGAAGGGGGTGTTACAGAAGTGGTATCAGAGCTAAAAGTTCCTAAGTCTTGCTTAAGACTTTCATCTTCTATATAGAATTATGGAGAATTCTATATTGGTGTTGTCTTAGAACCATTTATGGAAAGTGGTTAAGATTGGAAGCCAGACTCGTGAAGAGATAGAAGAAGAGAAGGGAATTGGAGAACACGAGGTAACAAATTTGTAATGGTTTATGTGGAAAAAGGTCCTATAGTGGACATTTGATTCTCTGGAGATGGGAATGGATTCCGAGAAGGATCCAAAGTAAGATCAGGTGAAGATTCCTAAAGTTGACCCGGTTCTAGACCAAGTTCTCAATGAATTCCTATTTTCTCTTGAGAGTCTGAACTAGGTGTACCCTCGTCGTTTCTTCCATGTTATTAGGAAACTTTTTGTGAGATTTTGAAGTTATGTATTCTACTTCATAAAGATTTTCTATTTTGAAGGTTTCCTATTTTAAGTTCGTATGCTGGAAGATTTCAAGTTAAGAATTTTTATTAGAAAGTTCATGATTCAAAGGTATGTGAAAGAAATTGTTAATTTATTTTCTTGATATGTGAAAGTTCAAGTGTTGTCTTGAAGTCATAAGAGTAAGAGTTTTCCCGAGAATATTTCTTAGGAATTTCTGAATTTGGTTGAAATTCGATTATCAATAGAAGTTTGGAGTTGGAACCTCCACTTCTCAATGTTGAGATTTGGAAAATCTTATGAGTCTTGAGTGATTCTAAAAAGATTAGTATGGATCATGAAGTGATGTAAAAGAATCCTGAATAGAAAAGGGTTGTCTTTGGAAACTTTCTTCATCAACTGTGTTTGTGACTCTATAGTATAGAATCATGGATATTCAGTACTTTTCTTTGCTCAGATGGAAGTTAAAGAGCTTTGAAGTGCTCAAGTGTTGGATCAATTGAACTGTTAAACTATTGAAAGATGGAGTTCAATTTTGAATCTGAGAGTATTCGAACTCAGATGTTCATATATGTTGTTATCCTTTGAGTTAAGAGGATTGAGATTCCTAAATGGAATACGGATTTCTTCTGATTATAGTAAGAAAGAAAGGAAGAATGTTGGTTCAGTTTAAGTTGTGAACAAGTGGTTAATCATCAAGGTTGTTGTGAATAAGGTTGATTGGTTAAAATGGATTGAATAGGTAAAAGTTCATCAGTAATGTGTTTATGTTCAATTAATTACTTAGCACAAGTGTTAATTGATTACATGAGTTGTTGATATCCAGATGACTAACCTATGTGACAATGTTGTGGGAATTCTGCTACATTATGCCCATCTTGGGATAGTAATAAGAGACTTGAGGTCTATGATTGACTATTAATGGAATCAGTAGTAAGATGTTCTAAATTGCCAATGGTATTGGCTTATGTTTCTTCAAGGATGGAAATGATAAAGTTCAGTTTTGAGAGGATCATTCAAGGAATGATTTGGCATGTTCCTTTTTGATATTTTTAAACAGTTGGGAGAAACTATTGGATTGTTATAAGTTTTCTTGGAGTGAGCAATTCATTAGGGAATATGATTTGCATAGTGAATGACGAGGACATTTGGTTTGATTACCAATGTAGAATTGGGAAGTGTTTAAGAATATCATGTTTGATCATGTGCTTTTCCTTGCTATAGGGTATTGGAAATTAAAGGAATTTCCTTATATGTAGAGAGGTATATGGATTGAAAGTCCTTAAACTCATCAGAAGAGTTTGATAGTTCACTCTTGGATATCAGAATTTATATGAAGATTCACTTGTAGAAGGCTCGTTGTCTTGTGAATGGATGAACTCAAGTATTGAATTTTGTCAATGGATCATATTTACCTAACTTTAAAGTAGTATGTCAAGGAGGCATACAAGTTGAGAATGATCAAAGAAGAATCTTTGTCATGAGTATGAAAATGTTGGAATCACGTTTTCCCTAAGGTTTGCAAGTAAGTGGATTGGAGTGATCAACTCTGTTATTGAACTTGTGAAGTTAATATGGGTTAAGATTGAATAAATCAGGCAGAGATTACTCAATACTATGGATTATAAAAAAAGTCTGGTAAGATGTCTAATTAAGAAAAGTCAAGGTATGTCATCAAGTTCTACCTTGAGAAAGGAATGATGTATTACATTTGAAAGGAAATGTAGTACGCATAAGTGAATTGGATTGTCTTAGGTCCTTTGAGGCTCAGTTTTGATTTGAAACTTTGGTCAAGTTGGTAAGGCCAGCTAATGTGCAAGTGTTATCACAGAATTAGAACAAAGTGTTAGTAGCATCATTAAGATAAGGTCATCAATTTTATTTGATGCATTAGCTTGACGCGCCCAATTCTTCAAGAGAATAGCTAATCTTTGTTTTCACAGTATTCAAGTTAAAGCAAGTAAGTTAGTAACCTATGTCAAGTTTCCTGTCAAGCTGTTATGATTTAAGGATAGTTGAGATCGTTTCATGATTTTCTCTTTTGAGAAAATTCTTTGGACTTTATAGAATTCAAGTATGAATTTCTAAAAGTAATGGTAGTTTGTTATAAAGGATTCATGAGTAAATGTTTTTACGGTTTTCATGGTGGTGAGTAAGAATGTGATTTGTCTTCCATCTTGATCACATGGTAAGGCAAGATTACCTGTCTTATTCCTATGAGAATGCAGTAAAGGATTATGTTTATTTTATCTCCCCATCCTGATCACATGGTGGAATAAGATCACATAATTCCTTGGGTTTTAAAGAATAGTTTCTAGTATGATTTGACAATCATATAAGTTTTGTAATTATATGAGTGTTGCAAGTGTAGTTGTTTGAGATGTAAAGACGCAAGTTTTCTTTTGCATTATAGCAAATGCTATATCTATTGCTATATCTAGTATCTGGTAAAACTTCTTTTGAGTTAGTATATCCTTGGTATCCTATACAATTTAAGGAGTATGGTCAAACTTTCCAAAACAATTCAATGTTAAGTAAAGAAATTTGGTAAGATTCTTTACAAATCTTTGTTGGTCTCTGAAGAGCATGGAGTAACTCCGTATTTCTCTAAAAGTTTGGGATTGTTTTCAGTCAACGATTATTGGAATTCTCTAAGCAGTTTGCAAGTAGTTCATCTTAGTTGACGTCATGACCTAAGAAAGTCATTGCCTTTTAGCGGAATTGTCCTTGAAAGTAAGTTGATATGGACTCCTGGAATGGAACCCTTTCTAAGGAATGATGTTGTAGTAATCCTTTCTTTAGAATAAAGGATGTACTAGTAAATTATCCATTAGTTGTTAATTGTTTTCACGTGGTCTTGAAAACTTAAATCTCTTTGAGATAAGATAGTCAAGTGAGGACTTTAAGCAGAACTCCAATGGGTCTGGAGTTTGGATATGTAAATTAGTATTGATTTTCAACCTCAACCTGATAAGTTGTTGGATATAGAGAGTGGACACGTGAGGATATGTTTTTAATCCTAAGAGTTAGGTTGCTCAACAAGTCAGAATATTAAGTGAAGTCTAAACAGTTCTTTGATGAAAAGGACTGAAAATTGTCAATGGAGACAATGTTGTTGGAAATTATTGGACTAAAGGTGTTATTGTCCAATATGTTGGTATAATAATGTGTAAGAGTTTAGTTTGAAATAGTTGAGAGAGATAACTACTTTTGAATGTTAGTATGCTCAAGCTGAGTTTTGGTTGAGAAGAGGATGTAAAGGATTGACAAGATATGTTATTATCTTGTCATGTGTTGGACAAATCTCATATTTTTGGTTAAAGTAATACTGAGATTTTATCTCAAAAGGAAATTAAGTAAGGATTTTAAGTAATCCTTGTAAACAAAATAATTTGAGAAGGACTAAAGATTTAGTTTGGATGACAACAAGGTTGTGTGAATCCCCTAGGATGTTATTCAAAATTTGTTGATCAGATCAAGGAAAAGTAGTATGGGAAAGTAATATTATTTAAGATCAATGGAGAAGATCAAGAAGGTAAGACACCGGGATTTGTTATTCAAGATTATGGATTGCTTGGTTTCAAAATTGTTCATGTGTATCTGTTGTTGATGAGCATTGAAAGCTTAATTCAAAGGAGGCATAGTTATTTGCTTAATTAGTTCATCCTGGAACAAGTAAATGTATAAGGTTTTTAAGATAAAACTTTTGATGGACTGACATGAAGCGAAATGTCACCAAGTTCGTTTTGATATGTTTGGTTTGTCTGAAAGTCCTGATTGAGCATAGAAGACCAGATGAAATGTTATAGTATCTTCCTGTTCAGAATGAAAGTGGGAAGATGCTACAATGGATTCTTGTCATTAGTCGTTCAAGACTTAATGAAAGAAGGATGCATATGGAGGTTGTTAATAAACTCACATAGAGTGTTCTTTTTAATGCATTTAAGATGACTTAAAGAATACAGAAGTTAGCTGAGGTGTTTAGGCATGAAGTTTTTCATCTTCATAAAACTCCGAAGATTATTATCTCTGATTGAGATGGATGGTTCATGCCAAAGTTTTGAAAGGAGTGACATCAAGCTTTGTGGATTGAATTGAATTCTAGTGATGGCCTCCCTCATCAAAGTGATGAGCAATGCAAGGAAACAACTTCAAACTCCCGAGGACATGTATTCTGAATTCCACACGAGTTGGAATGGTAGTTTGAGGTTGAGTGAAATCACATACAAGAATTTTGATTCCACGATAAAGAAAATGACTCTTTTAAGACTTTATAAAGCTAGAAGTGTTGGTTGTCAATTTGTTGGAATGACAACACTGACAAGGTTCTTCATGGGCAAGACTTGGCCAAGAGAACAATAATATCGCACTAAAGTTCAAGGGTGCTGACTGCTCAAATCGACAACAGTTGTGTGTTGTTTTAATTTGTGAGCATGTTGGGTTCATTGTAAAGAACGACGTTTTTGTTCTAATATCCGTCTTGAAAGGCGTATTCCGCTGGGGAAAGCGAGACAACGTAAATGCTCGCTATGTTGAATCTGTTGAAATACTGGAAAGAACTGATAAGCTTGTTTATCGGTTGGCATTGCCACCTTCAGTGCATTCTATTCGTAATGTCTTCATAAATAGGAAAAATATCTTTGATTAGGCTACCTTGGCCTAAAATGGAGGTGAAGAAAAGACTTCCAGAACCAGACAGGAAATGCTGAGTCATTTTCCAAAGTCAGTGAAGGTTGTAAAGAAAGAGTTTGGTAACTAAGCAATGGTTGATTGTGCTTGGTGCAGAAGTGACAGTATGTTATTTTTAAGGGGATACTACAAACTTCTGTATAGGTTTGTAGTGGTTGTGTGTATGCGTTTGTGCTATCCTTCTTTGTGATCCGAGTTTTCCTTGGTTTCGAGGACGAAATCATTTTTAAGGGGGTACTAATGTAATAACTGCTGTTTTTGAGGATATTATTTTGAAATTTTCTCGGATATCCTTTTAACCTTTTTGTTCGTTTTAACGCTTAATCCAATATTTTTGGTTGGAGATTAAATCCTAGAAAATTGTTGATGATATCCTAAAATCACAAAGAAATGATTTTATGGATTGGTGAGAAGTCTAGGATTTTTCAGTGGAAAAAGAATATTTATTGGATAAGCCGTCTTTCTAATTATGTACCGGAAGGGATTAAAAATGCGAAACGGAAGCCTTAAAAATTAAGGGTAGCGAGATAAAATCATGAAAAATTGGTTTTATTGGTCTACATAACTTACGGGACGTTTTTCGTTTAGTAAGTTTTTCCATCCGAGGTACATAATTTTACCGCTTTAACGCGAGTCCCGTTCCGAGACGGGTTGGTTTTGTAAGCCGCCTTTCACTATCTTAATTGAGAAGCAATTTGAGATGGAAAGAATATCTTCTCTGCCTTATCAAAAGTCCACAGAATTGGTTTCAAAAAAATAAAACAAAGGAACCGAGAGATAAGGACGGAACAAACGGACTCGGGAGAGAGTCTTCACCGCCGGCCACACCTCCTTCCACCTCCATCACCACCTTCCACTTCATCTTCTTCCTCTCAGTGCGTGGGTTTGGGCTGCTGCGGAAGAAGGGACCAGAACCGAGAGCGAGAGATAAGGCGGAACGACGACGGCGAGCTCGGGAGAAGTAAACGTCACCGCCGGTCACTCTCTGCCTCGTTATGGGCTACCACCGGCGACCGTTGGCTTCTTCGACCACCACCCATGGAAAGATCTGTTGTCGGGCAACGCCCAGCCACCCTCGGGCTCGGGGATCGAGCCATGATCGAGCCAAACGAGCCATGGGTTCGAGTGAAGGTATATATGATCGAAATTAATTAGCGGATTGATTGTGGAGCCACCGTAAGGGACTTTCGGTCCCGCTTTGCTAAGTAAATTTATGGTTTTTATAATCTTGACATTATTACGGTTCCACAGGTTCGAACCGCTCGAGAAACGGACGTTCGGATCTTCCGTTATAGCGAAGACAAGTTTTAGTTACCGATTGGCAGGTAAAGGACTTCGGATAATTACTCTGGATTCGTTGTTAATCCGTTTGATCCGAGATTTGGTAACCTTTAAGAACTGTTGCTAATGAACAATTTTTATTTAGAAAATTATTTCAAAAGTGAAGCAGATAATTAGTTATAATTCCGCCAAGATGGCTCCTTGAAGCATGATAACTAAGGATTTATTATATATCGATATTCGGAAATTAAATCGTTTATGGATTAGGAAGTTGTAGGAGTTGAGAATACAACTAAGAAGTGTTTCTGTGAGCTCGTTGCTGAGAAATCCTTTTGTTATATTGTCAGAGGGATGATACAGATTACTGTTGGAATTGCTAAGGACGTTGAGCACGCCTTCTAAGGCAAGTGGACAATTCGCTCTTGCGTTATTGTTATTAAATGAGGAATTGAATCTCATTTAATATTTGCGTTGGGAACAACTTGTATGATTAATAAAATATGATAGGTTGTTGTTTTGTTAGAAATAATGACCATATTATTATTCGTTCAGTTTCGCGCTAGAACTGGATTTAGGTCCGTTGTATGTGACCTCGTATGTTTAGTTGTCTCATGCTGAGACATTGATATGGATTAACTTAGTTCAGGGATGTGAGCTTAGTCTCGGAAGCATCTCTTTAAAACTCGTATTAGGCAGTATCAATATTGATCCCCTAATACTTAGGTCATGACCATTGGCCCTCTCGACGCTTGAGGGGTGACTATTCGATATGGGTTGGTAGTGGATTATGGATGAAATAGGCCCTCTAATCTCTCCATCATTGGGACCCGTACTATTGTTGTTCAAGGATGAAACATGCCCTCTGACCTCGATAGTATTGTGTTCTATTCAATATGTGTTGGTAGTGGATTATGGATGAAACAGACCCTCTAATCTCTCCATCATTGGGACCCGTTCTATTCGTTGTTCAAGGATGAAACAGGCCCTCTGACCTCGATATCATTGTGTTCCATCGGCAGTAGTTCGAGCCGATTAAAAGTTGCCAACTTGTTTGTGAAAAGTTTTGAAAGTAATACAAGATAAGTGCGTTAGGCACATTAATGTACCCGAATGGTTGGGCTATTTGATAACCATTCTTGCTCCTGATTAAGAATGATTCTTAATCAAACTTTGATTAAGTTAAGATGTTTAGTCGTTGAAGATGATGGTGAATGTTGAGTGGTTAGTATAAGTTCCATTCATCGTTTATGCTTCTTAAAGAAACCACAAGCGGTGGTGTTCTCTCTCTTGAATATGCGAGACTTCTTCTTATTCTCTATAAGACTGCTAACTGTTGGACCATGATCCGAGTCTATTCGGATTTGGATGCCAATATGTTTAGTTACAACCATAAGAACCAAGTTAGATTCTCCGCTTGTTAGTCTTTCATTGGACTAACCCGTCCATCTTCTTTTCTTTTATATGGTCGGCTGGTGTCCACCGTTGGTTTACGGCACATCAGGTTCTTCTTGGAAGTTGATTCAAGAGGCGGATTCAGATGTTTGAAGCTCCAGAAGTTGAAGAAAGGTTTCCAATGGCTATACTTGAGTGAAGATCATGGTTGAACTACTTCAAAGTGAAGCTGAGTTTCAGAAATAAGAACTTAAGGAAGACTGGATGAAGATTTTGTTTAAATAGAAGGTTATTCTATTTATTTATTTATTCTGTTCAAGTTAAGGTTTGTATAAGACCCCTTTTATTTGTTTTTCCGCTGTAATATTTTACTCAATTTTGTTGGGTTTTAAATGGTTTCATTTACCTTGTTCTAGTAAGTTCAGTCAGTTTAAAGCCTTGGGTAGCTTCGGTTTAGTCTTAATCGGGGATACTGGCGGTAATACCTCCAGGGTAGGAAGGGGGTGTTACACCACCTCCAACCATTACTACAACGGATGAAGGCGATGTTTCGGCCAAAATTAAGGCCAATCATATTTCCTTGTGTGGAAACAACGGAACAAGTTCATCATTATTTAGCTCCGAACAACTATCGACGCCTCTTCTTGGCTATCTCGTAAGTCTGAACCTTCCCATCGGGCTTGGATCACACTCGAAAGAAGGTTTCAAGCCCACTCTAGTGCTCATGCGATGCATATCAAACAAACACTCAATAATCTTCCTAAGGGATCAATGTCCATGATCGAGTACTTCAAGACAAAGCGAACCTTGGCTGACTCATTGGTTGATTGTCTTCGCCTGATGTATGAGGAAGACTTTATTGCATGTGTTGTTCACAGTTTAGACGCCTCCTATGGCTCGTTCCGGACAGCTCTCAATATGAACCTTACGTGACCCCATATCCTCGCAAGATCTCCTTGGATATCTTTTACAAGAAGAAAAGAGGCACTTGGAAGAAAGTCGTCCACTTTCCTCCAATCTGGCATTTAGAGTAGGCCCCTTAAAACCATCAACTTGGGCGCCTCTATGTCCCAGCAACAATCCTCGACAGAGCCTTCATCGCTATCAATTCTAGCTTTGTGACCTCGCCCCGATCACGTGGCTCGTGACTTCTTTAATCTGTTGAATTCCCAAGCGATCCCATCTCGACACCCCAATATTGATCGGTCACATGACTAAATTCGAATCAAGGGGACCTTGCTGCTTACAATGCTTCACCATCTGCCCTAGAATTAAATCTTAGCTATTAAGTAATTTTTTTTAAAAAAAAATTAAGAGTGTCGTTTATCGAGAATTAGACTACCTTATTATATCCTCATGGATGAGAACAACAAGAGCAAGATTAGCAACAAGATTCAAAGAATTAGGTCGAGGGTCTTGTTTTGCGATGAAATCTATCACAACGACTTTTAAGTCTCTTAATAAATGGGAGACTCGACATTGGTGGAAATGTCTAAGGTCAAGAAGTATATACAAACCATTTTAATCTTCCATGATAGTCTAATGTGCTATTGATGGAATTAATGAAGCTAAGATTGTCTCCTTCAATATCCAAAATAGAGATATCAAGTCTTATGACTTCTTTAAGCCCCCCACCCCTCCTTGGAGCGTAAGGGCCTCTACCATAATGAATTTTTTGTTACTAATGGTGCACAAATAAAACCGTACAATAGTAGACAAAATAGTTGACCTTCCTTTAGGAATGACGACGTCAACACTCTACGGTTCTTGCATGAAGAAAGGCTCTTAAAATGATTCAAAAAGGCATCCCCGAAGAGGTTTCTTGCTCCCATAAAAAACACTCACGTATGAGCACCGTCTCTCCTTCGCAAACAGCACACATATTATACGTAAGAGACAAATAAAAAATACAAGTTCCGGGTCAAAAGAAGGAGAAGGGAAAATAGTGTGTGCATTTGAAAGAAAAACAGAGCGCGACCTTAGTTAAAGCGCGGTGATCCATCCCACAACGGTAGATTAAGAAAAGTTGTGAACCACATCCCCTATCAATCAGAGATTGTCATTGTTCACACCAATAAGAGCCACCTCTGTTTCGAACAATCAAACGAAAACAACTTGCTCGTCCCACATCGGAAAAACTATAACAATGATTTTATTCAACCTCTATAAGTGGATGAAGAAGGCGAGAGATACAAGGGTCGAAAAACATCTCTAGCTCAAGATTTTCTTGTTAATGGAGATTCAACGTGGGTGAACATTCGAAAAGGCCGCACTACCTTTGAAGCGAAGCTTATAAAAAAAGACTTCAAGTCGCCAAAAGAGAGAAACATCTTAGTGAGAGTGTAAACTACGTGCATAATCCAAAGAAGTCGCGAGTAATTTGTTTTGTAACTTTCCAAGGACGTAGGCTATTTAAAAAGCACGTCAAATAAAAGAAAGAAGAGTGAAATCTCTATTTGCCCATATAAAATAATATAAATTTCGATATTAACGCTCATTTATTTCGAGTTTCGATAGTTACCAATTCTTCCATTGCCAATGTATGGATACCAAATGTTTTATAAATTTTTATAATTTATAATTAATCTTTGCTAAATTATAAATAACAGTTCTATGTAACTAATAACGATAAATGCGACAATGCTTGTACTAGTGACCCTAAAACATTGCTTTCGCGCATCTAGTCAAGCGGTTAAGACTTCATGATAGTATTATGAGGTTTTCGTTTCGACTTTTATAGACAATGTCCAAGATCAAAACACCCCCTATATTGGGGGTACTCCTTATAAAATACATTTGTTTGTGATCTAGCTTTTTAATATTCGAATGTAGTTTTTTTTTCAACATTATAAACCTTTAAGAAAAGGTCAAAGTTGATGGTGTTTCTAGATGATATAGAATTGCTCCAACACCTTTCTTATATTACGAAAATTAAGCACATGGTTGCTATTTTCAAGGACTATAGGGATTGTTAAAACTATTACGTGCAAGTTAATAAAGATCACGAACTCACTTGACCCAAATCATTTTCGGCGAATATCTATCTCTGTAGACCCCAATTCAATTTTGTTTTTGTTTTTTGCTTTTATATTGTAAAGATATATATATATATATATTTCTTGGATTCTTGTGGCTGCTGTAAAAAGAAAAAGAAAAAGAAACTTATCCAGTACGGGCCATGATATTGATATGGTGAATTAGCGATGGTCCCTAATCAATCATCATCTACAGAGAATAATAATTAATAATAACAACAAAAATTAACAAAAAGAGATCGAGAAGCGTTCACATTTGAAGTCGTGGGCCATCCAATTGCAAGCGGTTGACCATTATCCCCATATTTGTCATTTGTATTTTGTATGCTATCATCGAAGGAGGTTGCTTCATCTGGCAGATTTGAATTCAATTTTGTGTCCATCAATCACCCTCCATATAATTTATCCACTAACATATATAATTATAATGATTTTATCTACTTATTTGTATGTATGCTTTGAATTTGTATTCTTCTATCTTTTTCTTATGTATTAGGAATGGCAAAGTTGAATTAATGTGTCTCAATTTCCAAACATGGCATATTTGACAACTATATGGCCGGTTTGATTTTTCTAGTTTATTTTTGGCCCATAAATAGCATGTAATCCATTATTATAAGAAGCCAAATGCATTCATTATAAATTTATAATATACTATACGTTCAATAAAATGAAGTAGAAAGTAAATTGCATATTCAATGCACTCACGGTTTTTGTCAATTGAAATCTGTGAACTATATGATTTGTATACCATCGTTATAAAAACTGCAATCCATATCTTAGGATCGTGTGTGATCCTATGATTCAAGTATAGGTGTATAATTCGATTGACTTTATAGTGAATTGTAGATGTATCGAATCGTAATAAAAAAATATTGGTTTACGATAGGATTATGGGATTTTTTTTCGATAGGATTATGAGGCTAATATTCTAAATGAGCCCTTTTTGTTATTTGGAAGATAGTCTCATACAAGTTTCTATTCATTTCGTAAGATTTTATATTCCTTTGATCTGACTCAAAGGATACCTCACAATCCAATCCTAAAATTCCATTCTGATACCTAATAATCTTAATCTTAATAACCTTATTGATATCGTGAAGATTTGGATCTTTCATCAAAGATCATCAAAGTTATTAACTTTATCGATCACTCGGCAATTTCAGAATTGATAACAGCCTCACAGAGTCACGTGCACATATGTTCTCGTACATATTTGAGGGACTTTCACCATCCAAAGATAGAGATCCATCTGTATCTCATTTTCAAGATTCGCATGCACCTCAGCTTTGTCAATTAAACTATGAGATTTCATGTTGTGTTATCTACATGTTAACGTTTATAAGCAACCACCAATTAATTAGGATGGAGGTTGATATCTTATTCAAAACTTAAAATGGACTTGGAAGCCGTTCTCTCATATAGTACAAATATACAAAGTAGTGTCGATATAAACATTTGACAGTAAAGGAATAACACCCTCCGGCGGGTCAAGCACTACATGAAAATCTAAGTTAAACGAAAAAAGAAAAAAAAAAGCAAGGAAGTCAGCCACAACATTGTCTTTCCTATAAATATGACGGTGTTCCTTCTAAAAAAGCCATGGTATTGAGACGTACACCATGCTAAATAAAAGGGTGATAACAATCCACATGCCGACTTAGAAGCAGACAAACTAATTGTGAGTCTAATTCTAAGCAAACCCTCTTGTAACCCTGATCCCATGCTAATCGTAGCCCTTGGTACGCCCCCCTAGAGTTCAGCCATAGGGACGTAACACATACCAATATTATGCTCAAAATCACATTATCATTGCCCACCAGCATCTCTAATCACACCTCATGTTGCCGTCGTGCCATCTTGTCTAACGGAGCCATCAACATTGACTTTGACCCAGCCCTCAAGAGGAACCCGCCAAGCAATAAAGCTCTCAATTTTCTTTTGCGACCCATGAACACACTCCATGGAGGCAACGAGCTTCCATTTGCGTGCGTGTAATCTGCTTTGTAATATTTTGAGATCTAGTGGAATTTTAAGACGAGCTTCCTCTCTGAGACTCCACATATGTTGGCTTTGTCGAACTGCGTCACCAATCTCTTGTGTTCACACGCTCTTTACTTGATTCTTGCTTGTCTATGTTTTGATCTGCATATGCTTTGAGTGTCTGAGCCAAATCTCGATTTATATCGTCCAAGACAGTCTAAAAGTAAAAAAAGCGATAAAAATCATCTCGATATTTCATACATATTTCCAAAATTCTTTTATTGATTTAAACAAGAAAAGGTTGCCCCTCAATTTTAATAAATTTAGGACCTATATGAATTCTTCAAAGAGACTTTTTTTAAAGAGCTTAAGTTTCGGCAGTCAAGATCAATTTTATTTTTGTTCACATTTTATTGTATGCATGCTAAATTGCTAATGTGATGGATCCAAGAGATACATCCATTCTACTTTATAAAATTATCAAAATTACCTTTATGCTAATTATTAAAGCACCATTTGTTTTAATTAATGCAATACACACTAAGATACACTAACCTAGTGGTAAATACTTCGTACACAATACACCCTAATAAAAGTGTAAACTAAAAATAAAAGAGTACCAATAACTCGTAATTGATTAAAATCCCCTTTACTGCCCTTGTTTTGGGCTACACCCATGGGCTTTTTCCAAGTCACTCACTCACCCCCCAACGGTCAAAAGTTTTTATAGCACAATAAGAAAAAGGTAAAAAATGAATCCAAGTGTTAAACGGGCGCCCCTTGACTGCGGCCTTGCCGTCGGTACTACGACAACTTTAAATCTATCTCCATCACCCACACACACATTATCAGATCGGATACCCCCTCTAATAAAAATCAAATCGAATCTACCCCTAAATACAAACCCACGAAACATGAATTTGACCCAAAATCATAATTATTACAGGCAAGAAATCTGATACACATGACGTCACCACAGTAAATAAAACACTCAACGCTCCCTTAATTTATGGTTTTTTTTAAACCATTACGTCAATTTGCCAAATTAGAATATTATAAAAAAAAAAAAATAACATTTTCCCTTTCTCTTCACTGAAATCACTTTCCAAATTTTCCTCTACCACCCCCACTCTGATGATATCCTCTGTCTATAAATACACCCGTTTCCAGCCATTCTCCCCTTTTAATTTACAATAAAGATTTTCCTTCTCCCCTTACTTTCCTCCTTGAAATAGGTGTTCAAACGGATGCTGTTGTTATGATGAATATGGCAACGGTTTGATTCCAATTCTTGAAAGGCGTTTCGGTTTCGGTTTCATTTTGAATTTCCAAGTCTCGGTTTTCTTTCTGTATTGCTCTGCCTCTGTACCCTACGGACTATTATAAAACCAAACGCAGACGCAGAGTTTGTTTCATATTTGTGGTTGAGATTTGACAACACAGAGAGATAAACAGACGTCATGGGCGCTACTAGGAACAACAAGAGGATCCGTTTATCCAAATTGCCCGAGCCCGAACCCGTATCCGACCCGTTCGACGCTCTTCCGGACGATTTGCTCATCTGCATTCTCTCCAAGCTTTCCTCCTCCGCGTCTTCCCCCGCCCACCTCATCAACGCCCTCATAGTGTGAGTCTCAATTGATTTCTCTGTTTTCACTATTTCTGCAATTTTTTCTCTGAATCCGTATCTGAAAATCGGAATAAACCGTTTCAGATGTAAGCGATTCAACCGATTAGGCGTCAATCCGTTCGTTCTGTCAAAAGCGAGCTCGGCGGTGTTCTCGATTAGGGCCAAGAACTGGTCCGAGTCCGCTCACCGGTTTATTAAACAGTGCGTTCTCGCCGGCAGCGTCGAGGCCTGCTTTTTCCTTGGAATGGTAAGTCAAAAGACGGTTTTACCCTCCTCCCCCGATTCCCTTGCTTTGATTTGTTTTGTTGTAACAATTTTATTTTTCCTGCAACAGATTCGGTTTTACTGTTTGGGGAACAGAGGAGGCGGCGCGTCGCTCATGGCCAAGGCGGCGATTAAACGCCACGCGCCGGCGCTCTACTCGCTGGCTATAATACAGTTCAACGGAAGCGGTGGAGCCAAGACCGACAAAGATCTACGCGCCGGGGTCGCCCTGTGCGCACGCGCCGCCTACTTGGGCCACGTGGACGCCCGGAGGGAGCTCGGCCACTGCATCCAGGACGGCTACGGCGTCCGTCGTAACGTCGCCGACGGCCGCCGCCTCCTCGTCCAGGCCAACGCGCTTGAGCTCGCCGCCGTCCTCCCGCCGGCCACCCTACTCTCGGTTCACCGGCGGTTGAAGTTTCACTCTCTCAACCACCGTCAACCCGGCCCTATCCCGGTTCCCGGTTCAGGTTCAGGTTCAACTCCAGTTATCGTTCCTGATCGAAATACGGTTCCAGTTTTGGGGCGGAGCCCGGTTCAGGTTCCCGGTCCGATTCCGGTTCTTGGTCCGAGTCAGTGTAATTGTCCGGCTTTGGGCTTGGAATGCGCGCTGATGAGTGATTTCGGGTGCAATGTGCCTCTGCCACAGCCGCACCCGGCGAACCGGTTCTTGATCGGGTGGTTCGAGCTGAAGAAAGGGGGTTCGGTGGAACCGGGTCTGAGCATGTGCTCGTATTTGGGCTGCGGGCGGCCCGAGACCCGGCCGCATGAGTTTAGGCGGTGTTCGGCGTGTGGGAACGTGAAGTATTGCTCGAGGGGCTGTCAGGCGCACGATTGGAAGCTCAGGCATAAGGTACACTGTAGTCCGGGGGAGCAAGTGGGAAACGTGGTGGTGGGTCCGTTGGTGGGGCTGGGTGGTCAAGCGGCGGTCGACATGGTGGTTGATAGTTGAATAGAGCGGGGTAAAGTGGCTAAGAACTTGAAGATTTGTTTTTTTTTTTTGGTTATATAATTTTCGTTTTTTAAATGGATGGTTTTTCCTTGACATTATGTTTATGTTTTTTGTACAAATGAATGAAACAAATTGAAAAGGAAAAATTAATATTAAGAGAAGTTTAGATGTATTTCCATTTACTCTCCCCCTCCCACCGTATTCAAGTGTTGCATAAGAATGTTGTTTTGCATTTATTTATAATTTTTTTTTTTTTTTTTGTTCTTGTTTTTTTGACTCGCCCGGTTCGATCGGTCGGACACCGCTCTACATTCGGACCGGGTAACTTCGTGGCCCCATTTTGGGGGAGACCTTCCCAATATTAATTTTTTCATACATACTGCCAGTGAGATTCGAACTTCGAACCTCCTGCACAACACTTAAAGAGTCTAGCACCATTTTACCACTAGACCAACTGAGTATTGGTTGAAAGTGCCTCACTGCCTCTATTAAATAACATGCGCACTCAGTATTATGAGTGAGATGAGACGTGAGGGAGATTGAGATGAAGTAATTTTTTTTTTTAAAGCGATAGAAAGAGAATGAATGATAAATAAGTATATACATATTTGTGGAGAAAACTATTCATTGAACATATTTTTTTTGGGTGGAATGTATACATTGAAAGTTTTTTTCCCCTGTGGAGTGAGATAAAGTCTAGTACTCTAGCTAATATACTACGTATAAGAGTATTGCATTATTTTGGGCAAACAAAATGAACTTAAAGAGTGCTAAAAAATTTTTGAAGTCTTCCGACATATGATCAATCAATTAAGTTTTCAAAGATAGTACTTAAAAGTTTTCGGTTCGACTTTTATAAACGTTGCCCTTCATCTTAAAAAAAAACATCCTCAAAAAGATCTCTCCCTCGTTCGGGATAGAAAAATAGTTTTTGTTTCTTATTTGATTTTATAAATGAATACAAGTCTATCTAGCTCGTCCAATTTAATAATGTATTAAATTGTGATTTAAATGAACCCTAAATTTGAGAGGGTGAGTTAGGGTGCGTTTGGATATCAACGTTTATAAGTTTATAAATTGATTTTGCTTTATGGATGTTTATTTTTCAAAATGCTTTATTGGGGGGATAAATATGGGTTTATAATATTTTAACTGTAAAAAATTCTGTTTCGATTACCCTTTTATTTCTCTTCGTTCATTTCACTATTCGTTCTTCTCTCGTCGTCTTCTTATCTCCAACTTCTAGCCTTCTGTGAAGTTACCGCCTTCCACCGAGCTTAGTCCCCGTCTCCAACCTCCAGCCATGAGGAATTGTCCTCCGCTCGCCATGAGCATCTTCCTCGTCGCCCAGTCATGTGAACATTCGGTAAATATTTCATTCAACGCTCGCTTCTCCGATCCACAAACATCGATTTGAGTTCTTAAGCCCCATCTCTCTTCACTCCACAACACCGCCATTCACCACACCATCGCCACCATCAACCACACTAAAATTCTCTAGGTCCTCATATGTTTAAAGTTTTGCATAATCTATGGCTCTTTTACATAAATCAATCAAATTTTGTTGATTTTGGAATTGATTTTTTCAGACAAACCTCACGAAGGTAGCACTAGTGCCGGATCTGATAAGAGGAGCCACCGATTTCGACTATGGAGAGCAGGAGAGGTGCTTGCCTGTTCGATCGAGTAGAAGAAAGGTCGCCAGACTCCCGCACACAGGAAATACGGAGAAAGAAGGAAATTTATTTCACCCAAAAAAAATGTTTTAGGGTTATAATAGTAAAAAAATATTAATAATTGAACCCAAACAGGCTTTTCGTACAATATTTATTATAAATCATAAATACATGTTTATAAATCACAAAAGGGTGATCCAAACGCACCCTTATTTCACAAATTTAAAGTTTTATTTACTGCTAGAATTTAATCCTATATAAATGCGTACGGACTAGTGTTTTCTAATCTTACCAACCCATTTCATGTCCTCTAAGTTATAAAGGCGAAGTTTTGGGGAACCGGATGGACACAACAATATATATAATTTATTTTTATATTCATTGTCATGAAATCTTAATTTATCTATGTTACAATGTCCATCTCACATCTGAAAGTTGGACTTAAACTGGATTAGTATATAACCTTGTGGATTACTCTTTCTATCGCCAATTGGTTTTAGGATAGAACCCCACTGGGCTAATATGGTATCAAATCTCACGGTCTGGTCTTAGGCCCGTTTCTTGGCTTGTTTGGACTTGGGTTTAGCGGTTAATGCTATCCGCCTATTATTTGGGTTGTGTTTGGCTATAAAGAGATTGAGATGCCTCCACCCACTCTCTAGGCTAGCTATAAAAGAGATTGAGATGCTAGATCTCTTTGTCCAAGTGTCAACTAGGCCAGATCGGCCAGTTGCACTTGCGGGGCCTGTTGAGAATCCTTCCCCACACCACCCGTTTTCTAGGCTAGCTATAAAGAGATGAGATGCTAGACCCCTTTGTCCAAGTGTCAACTAGGCTAGGCCAGTTGCAATTGCGGGGCGTGTGAGAATCCTTTCCCACATCTGAAAGTTGGGACTAAACATGTCTACTATAAGCCCTTGGGTTACTCCTCCTATTGCCAATTTGTTTTAGGATGGAACCCCACTGGACTTGTGTATTGGGCTTGTGTATGTACGGACCCCGTTTATGGCCCTCAGACTTTCACATGGTATCAGAGCTATTTGCCTAACAACTTCTCTCAATTCTAAGCTCGTCCATGGTGTTGTTCAAGTGTCAACTGGGCTAGTTCCCCCAGTTGCACTTGCGGGGGCGTGTTAAAATGTCCATCTCATATCTGAAAGTTGGTCTTAAACTAGACTCACTACACCATTCTGCAGATTTAGCGACCATATTTTAGCGACCACGAAATATGTTCGCTATTTAGCGACCATATGGTCGCCAATGGTCGCAATTCTGGACGTCAAAACGGGGGGAAAAATAAAACCAAATTCGCGACCACGTGGTCGCTAAAATGGGCGACCATGTGGTCGCTAGGCCTTTATAGTCGCAACAAGTGCGCGGACTAATTTCCTGCCAGCATGTAGCGACCATATGGTCGCTGAAGGTTGGGACCATATGGTCGCAACGAGTACAGCAGATCTGAGCGACCATATGGTCGCAACTGTCAGCGACCATATGGTCGCGAACGAACTAGCGACCATATGGTCGCAACTTTAGCGACCGTGTGGTCGCTGACTTGGTCAGATGTTTTGGCGCGGCACATCTATTTTGGCGGGTAATATCTCGCGTTTTTGGCGACCACTTGGTCGCTAAAAACATTAATTCGTAAAATTCCCGCCATTTCAACATATATTGCATTCTCATTCCGCTAAAAAAATGCATTCTCATTCCGCTTCAACACAACTTCACTCTCATTCCGCTCTCTTCCAAAATATTCACAAAAGAGAGAAAAATCAACCACAACTTCACTCTCTAGGAAGAAATTCCGTCAAATTTTACCGACATCCTGACTAAAGGTATGTATTTAAATCTTATTTCCAATTTATCATTCCGTCATTATATTGTTTGAGGGTAATATTAACGGTAGAAAGCTTTCGTTTATATATTTATAAGAGATTGTGTTACAGAATTTTACCGCAAATAGCAACTATTGTTTTAAATGTCTGTTATACTGTTTTGAAGTTGGAGACCATATGGTCGCTAATTAGCGACCATATGGTCGCCAAATGCATATCAGCGACCATATGGTCACTAATTAGCGTCCATATGGTCGCTAAATTCAGTTGAATTAATTTAATTGTACTCTTATTTTGAAATGCAGGAAGGAAAAAATGCGTGAGTGGATGTATGTGCGTAATAAAGATGGTTTTTTGAACAACGAGTTTTTAGCTGGCGTAGAGCAATTTCTGGAATTTTGCAAATCTATGCCGTCCTATAACCCATCCGAATTAAGGTGTTCGTGTCGGAGGTGCAAGAATAAGAAAATGAAATTTGTGGATGATGTGCATTATCACCTTGTTAAGGAAGGTTTTGTTCCGAACTATTACCATTGGGTTTCGCACGGGGAGACAGATGAAAGGTTCGCTGCATTGTTGGCCGAGTCTAGACAGCATGAAGGCTGTAGCAGTTCCGATCCAGCACCACCATTAAATGGTGGGAATGATAATCGAATGGAACAGATGGTGTATGGCGGTTTTAATTATGGCCGAAGTGAGTACACTGATGAGGATCCCGTGCAGAATGCGGATATAAGGCATGAGCAAGGGGAGCAATATTATAATGAAGCGCCCAATCCCGATGCACAGCGTATGTACGACATGTTGTCGGCCGCAAATAGGCCTTTGTGGCCTGGATGTGATATGACGCAGTTGGAGGCTGCGACTGAGCTACTGAGCCTAAAGTCTAAGCTGAGGATGACGGAGCGCGGATATGACATGATCTCGGATTTTTGCAGACGCGTTTCTCACCCGGAGACGACATTACCAACCACGTTTTACGACACGAAAAAACTGGTTGAGGGTCTTGGTCTTCCTTACGAGATGATTGATTGTTGTCCAAACTCTTGCATGCTATATTGGGGTGCAGATGCAGAATACGCGGCATGCAAGATATGTGACTATCCTAGATGGAAGCAAGGCAAGACAAAGCTCATTCCCTATTCTCGTATGTTTTACTTGCCAATAACTCCACGGTTGCAGAGGTTGTACGCATCTGTGGTGACTGCCGAACACATGAGATGGCATGCAGAGCACGCACAAGATGGGGTGATGAGACATCCTTCAGATGCAGAGGCATGGAGGCACTTCAATGCTGTGTGGCCAGATTTTGCATCAGAAACACGAAATGTGAGACTAGGCTTGTGCACGGACGGTTTCAATCCGTTCAGGGTGTCCGGGCGCCAGTAGTCATGCTGGCTTGTGATTCTGACACCCTACAACCTTCCGCCGTCGATGTGTATACGAGAAGAGGTTATGTTTTTGATGGTTATTGTACTTGGACCGAAGAGCCCGAAGTAGAAGTTGGATGTCTACTTGCAGCCGTTGGTAGCCGAGCTGAAGGATCTGTGGCTTAATGGGGTGTGCACATAAGATTTTTGGAGGAAGCAGAATTTTGTGTTGCGTGCAGCTGTAATATGGACTATTAGTGACTTCCCCGCATATTCGATGTTGTCCGGTATGTTGTTAATTTTACATATGCTAATCAATTTGAAACTATTATATATAATAATAATGCATATGTATGATTTGTAAAATTTAATTAATGTGTGATACAAAATATATGTATGTGTGTAGGCTGGAGCACTTCTGGGAAATACGCGTGTCCTTATTGCATGGAGGACACCAATGCATTTTATCTAACACATGGACACAAAATGTGCTGGTTCGATTGTCACAGGAGGTTTACAGAACCTGATCATCGCTTCCGAAACAACAAGAATGATTTCAAGAAAGGTAGACGGGAGCGTCGTGGTCCCCCGGTACTTCGTGATGGATACGAGATATTAGACCAGATAAACAATATGGGCTTGATGAAGATAACTGAAGTGGGAGCTGAGGAGCACAATGCCGCGGTCAGTAGAGGTTCGGGTTGGAAGAAGAAAAGCATTTTCTGGGACCTACCTTACTGGCCTAGTCTGCTGGTAAGACATAATTTAGATGTCATGCACATTGAGAAAAATGTCTTTGATAATATTTTCTTCACCATTCTCGATGTTCCGGGGAAGTCGAAAGACAAGTGGTCGACCAGAAAGGATATAAAGGAATTGTGCAAGCGTCCGGAGTTGGAACCTGATGAGGAGGACAACAGATACCCAAAGTCTTGCTATGCACTAGATCGTCCTGAAAAACAAGTGCTTCTAGATTGGTTGAGATTCGTAAAATTCCCGGATGGCTACGTCTCCAACTTGAGTCGATGCATTGACTTGCACAAGCTTAGGCTCTTTGGGATGAAGAGCCATGATTGTCATGTGTTCATGCAAAGGTTGATGCCTGTTGCTTTTCGTCCATTTCTTGATGACAAAGTATGGGAGCCCATAGCTCAGCTAAGTGCGTTCTTCAGAGACTTGACGTGTTACGAGCTGAAGCCTGAGGTGGTTATGCAATTGCACAAGGAAATACCAATAATTTTGTGCAAGCTAGAGCGCATCTTTCCCCTGCGTTATTTGATTCAATGGAGCACTTGCCTATTCATCTGCCACGGGAAGCTTCACTTTGTGGCCCTGTCAATTATAGATGGATGTATCCAGAAGAAAGGTACGTACAGTTGTATGCAGTTGTTCAGTTTTGGATTCATATAATTAACTTGTATAATAAATATTAATGGTTTTCAATGTATATCATGTAGGCTCTTAAAAAGGCTGAACGCCTCAATTGGCAACAAAGCCCATGTTGAGGGGTCAATTTGTAGTGCCTATCTCGTTAAGGAGACGTCCACATTCTGATCGTATTATTTTAGCTCACATGTGGTGAGTAGTCATATGGATCACGCCCGCAAGGTCAGTTGCACACTTCCAGTCGGGGTTGATCCGGGCGATTTGTCTATTTTCACAAGAACTGGTCGAACCTTGGGTAGCAGATCAACTGGTCGTTTCCTCACAGATGATGAATTCCATGTGATCCAAACTTACATTCTCATGAACTGCGTCGAAGTGGAACCCTATATTGAGTACGTTTCTATAATCTCAACTAAAGTTGGTTCGATATGTATAAAGTATGTACTTCATTCAATTACTCTGTCGTAGGTACTATTTGACAAATTTCGTGCGGTCGTCAAATCCAACAATAACCGATGCTCAAGAGCAAAACATTTTGGAAAGACACTTTCGCCTCTGGTTTTACTCCCATGTAAGGATTTCTTATATTAATTTCTATTTAGTTTCAAAATGTACATTTTTATGTTGAATCCGAAATTGTATATACATGCTGATTTAAAATTGCAGGCCGAAAGTCCGGAAGTTACAGATCCTAACATTGCAACACTTGCTCGTGGACCCTCTAAAAAAGTGAGGACATATCCTGGTTACTTTATCAATGGTTACCGATTCCACACGAGAGCACACGCATCAACCAGGGCCACTGACAGTAGTGGAGTTTGTGTTCTAGGACAAAGCTTCGGCACCGACGAGGAGGACTTCTATGGTGTGCTAGATGAAATCATTGAGCTGCATTACCTATCTCCAACCGTAAAGCGTCCTATTGTCTTTAATTGTTCGTGGTTTGACACTAGAAGTCATGGAGGAACACGCATTCACCCTCACCTAAAGCTTGTCGATGTTCATCGACATAAAATGTTGAGAACAAAAGATCGTTATATATTAGCACATCAAGCCACTCAAGTTTATTTCCTCGATTACCCAAAGGCGAGGCGTGCAAATGCTAAATGGAGAGCGGTCTGTAAAGTGAAGTCACGAGTGTGGCCCGATGAAGGTATTTCCTCGATAACACTATTGTTTTGCCATTCACTTTTCAGTTGCACACTATTGTTTTTCCATTCACTTTTCTGATAACACTATTGTTTTGCCATTCACTTTTCTGATAACACTATTGTTTTGCCATTCACTTTTCTGATAATACTATTGTTTTGCCATCCTTTCCAACCATAAAAGGAGATAACCATCTCCAATGCTGAAATACCTTCCAAGTGAAAACTCCCCATCTTCACCTGAAGCTCATCCTCACCTCAAATCTGACCTAAAACTTCCTTCCTCAAATGGCTCAGAGCAGGAGAGCGTGTACCAGGCGAACGACCGCATTAGCTCCTGCATTCATCAATTTCTCCATTGTGCGTGTGCATGGGGATAGGGAGACAAGAACCGAATGGAGCGCCGCACCAAATCTCCAATTAAGAGAAGTCATCGATGATTGGACAGTATCTCACGGGGGAGCACCACCAGGTTTTAGCCGTTTTTTCTTGAACGGCGACGACATCACTGATCGTATTGCAGCTAGGGAAATGGTTGCGCAGCTTCGCGTGATCCAAGGTGCTGAGATCCGGGCGGTTTATATTCCACGTACAACATGAGAGTTCGTTATTTGTAGTTGTTTGTTTATGTTTCCCTTCACTTTGTGTGGTTTGATTTAGTTGTTTGTCACTTCGTTTAATGTACGTACTTAGGTCGCAAGCTAGTGTTTGTAACTTGGTTTCGTTTGGAACCAATGAAGTTGTTTGTAACTTGGTTTCATTTGGAATCAATGAAATTACTATCATTTACCATATATTCCGATGTGCTAAGACGGATTGTAGTTGGATGTGCCAAATATTATTTATAATTATAGCGACCATATGGTCGCTAATTTACAACATGATCGTGCACCTTTACGCACGATCGTGCGCCTTGAACCAGAGAAAGGCGTCCCCCGTGCGTTTTTTTGGTGCTTTTAGCGACCATATGGTCGCCATAGATCGCCAGCTTTTGGCCACAATTAGCGACCATATGGTCGCTATATCTAAAATTTTAGCTCAAAATTTGGATTTTTAGCGCGTAGTTTGATTTAATTTCGTGGATCGCTACCATATGGTCGCTATTTAGTGACCATATGATCGCCAAAAACGAAATTAATGGCGCCACGTGGAGGGAAAATCTGAAAATTCGATTTCTCGCGAAATATTTCGAGTTGCGACCATATGGTCGCAAGTTACAATTAGCGACCATATGGTCGCCAATATGTCGACTGGTCCCACCCCTATATTCACTTACAGGTAGCGACCATATGGTCGCTAAATATGGTCGCTAACCCTAAATAAGAAGGAGAACGAAGGATTCTCCTTCGTCATTTCCGCCTTCGTCATTTCCGCCTCTCTTTCTTCGTTGCCGAGCACTTCGTCGCCTCCGACCCTCGCCCGCACCTTCTGCCCTCCGCGCTGCCTCTGCCCGCTTCTCCGGTCGCCTCTCTCAGCCCTCCGCCTCTCCGACCCTCCGACCCGCCTCTCCGACCCGCTTCTCAGCCCGCCTCCGCGACCCTCTCTCATCTCCAACCCTCCGACCCGCCTCCTCTGCGCCTCTGCCCTCCGCACGCCCCGATCCCGCCGTCACCGTCGCCCTCCACCTCCTCCCCGAATTTGCATGTAATTGGTTTGTTGAATTTGGGGATTTTTGTAATTGTTGTTGATTTTGTGGCGTTATTTGGGAAATTGTTTGTTGAATTTGAGTGATTGAGGAAATTGATATTGTGTAGTTGTTGTTGTTTGAGATATTGATTGAAAAAAGTGATTAGAGAAAATTTGATAAATTGAATGAGAAATTATCTAGTTGTTGTTGTTTAGGGGTTAGGGTTTAGTTGTTGTTGTTGTTGAATTTGATAAATTGATTAGTTGTTGTTGTTTAGGGGTTAGGGTTTAGTTGGTGTTGTTGTTGAATTTGAGAAATTTTGAGAAATTGATTAGTTGTTGTTGTTTAGGGGTTATGGTTTAGGGTTGTTGTTGTTGAATTTGAGAAAATTTGATTGAGAAGTTGTTGTTGTAGCTTGTTGTTTTTAATGGTTAGTTGTTGTTGTTGTTTTAGAAATTGATTGAGCAAAATTTTATTGATTGAGATGGAGTTTGATTTGGAAAAAAATTGGATTAAATTGATTGTTGTTGTTGATAGAGTTTGAATGAATTAGAACAAGTTGATTGTTGAGAAAAATTGATAGAGTTTGAATGAATTAGAACAAGTTGATTGTCAACATTCAATTGATAGAAATTGAATGTTGATTGTTCATTTGTCAAAGTTTGAATGAAATTGAATGTTGTTGTGCAAATGTTGTGAAAAATGAATTTGTATTTAGTTATTTGTTTTTTAGTTGTGTTATTATGGCCGGAGGATCACGCCGACGTGGACGAGGTCCTCGTCCGGACGAGCCGAACGATCATGGATCCGAGGAAACGAACACGGACACACCACATTTGTCCGAGGACGAGGGCACACAAGCGGAGGATTCTCGGGCCACTACGTCCGCGTCCTCATCGGGATCGAGTCGAGGAGTGCTCGATCCCAAACGCATTTGGTATCTTTCTATTGTCGGCGGGTTGCACGTACAATTTCTTCTTAGAAAAAATTATTATTTAAAGTCTTTTCTTACTTTTAAATATGTTATAATATGTGTTTTCAAATCTCACAGCTTGGAGCCGTCGGGAGTTGTGTCCCGGTGGTCGACAAGCATCATACAAAGTCAACCCGACGATAGGGCGTCGCAGTTCGACTTTGCCTCTGCCGCGTCGAAGCAACGTTGGTTTGATGCTTGGAAGGTAAATTTTTTTTTTGTATTTCTTTTTACAATTTCTGCGTTAATTAATTACTATTTTTAATTAATTGTTTGTTTGGTTTTAATTAGACGCACTTTAGATGGGATGACTCCCAACCGGGTATGGACGTCGAGTCCGTCCGGTTGCTGTGGGAGAAGAGAGCGAAGAAGAGATACGATGACTTGATCGGGAAGCATCGAAATAACGGGAAGAAGCCGAAATTCATCCAATCCGCCACTTGGGAGAAGTGGAAGACGACGGATTGGGCCACAAATGAGTTCAAAGCCAAGTGTGCCCGCCAGAAGGCAATCCGGAATGCCAATCCGGCGAACCACAGTAGTGGTTCGAGGTCCCACCTCGACACCATGCGTCGCTTGGTAAGTATTTTATCTTAATTTGATTAAAATTAAATTAAGTTTTTTTTTAATAGTTCGTAACACCCTTAATGAATTTCGTAGGAGCAACACCTGCAACGCCCCATCACGCCTCTCGAGCTTCTCATCGAGACGCACACGCAGGGCGCAGATCGGCATTTTATAGACGAGCGGTCGTCCTTAATCGCTGTAAGTTTTGATTATTTTTCCTCATTTTCCTCAATTTGAAAAGGAGTTGGTGTTGTGTTGTTGTTGTTGTTGTTGTTGTTGTTTGATTTGATTGAGAAGTTGTTGTTGTTGTTGTTTGTTTTTGATGTTGTTGTTGATGTTGATGTTGATGTTGATGTTGTTGTTGTTGTTGTTGATGTTGTTGTTTGTTGTTGTTGATGTTGATGTTGATGTTGTTGTTGTTTGTTTTTGATGTTGTTGTTGATGTTGATGTTGATGTTGATGTTGATGTTGATGTTGATGTTGTTGTTGTTGTTGTTGATGTTGTTGTTTGTTGTTGTTGATGTTGTTGTCGCTAAATGTTGTTGTTGTTGTTGTTGTTGTTGTTGTTGTTGTTGTTGTTGTTGTTGTTGTTGTTGTTGTTGTTGTTGTTGTTGTTGTTGTTGTTGTTGTTGTTGTTGTTGTTGTTGTTGTTGTTGTTGTTGTTGTTGTTGTTGTTGTTGTTGTTGTTGTTGTTGTTGTTGTTGTTGTTGTTGTTGTTGTTGTTGTTGTTGTTGTTGTTGTTGTTGTTGTTGTTGTTGTTGTTGTTGTTGTTGTTGTTGTTGTTGTTGTTGTTGTTGTTGTTGTTGTTGTTGTTGTTGTTGTTGTTGTTGTTGTTGTTGTTGTTGTTGTTGTTGTTGTTGTTGTTGTTGTTGTTGTTGTTGTTGTTGTTGTTGTTGTTGTTGTTGTTGTTGTTGTTGTTGTTGTTGTTGTTGTTGTTGTTGTTGTTGTTGTTGTTGTTGTTGTTGTTGTTGTTGTTGTTGTTGTTGTTGTTGTTGTTGTTGTTGTTGTTGTTGTTGTTGTTGTTGTTGTTGTTGTTGTTGTTGTTGTTGTTGTTGTTGTTGTTGTTGTTGTTGTTGTTGTTGTTGTTGTTGTTGTTGTTGTTGTTGTTGTTGTTGTTGTTGTTGTTGTTGTTGTTGTTGTTGTTGTTGTTGTTGTTGTTGTTGTTGTTGTTGTTGTTGTTGTTGTTGTTGTTGTTGTTGTTGTTGTTGTTGTTGTTGTTGTTGTTGTTGTTGTTGTTGTTGTTGTTGTTGTTGTTGTTGTTGTTGTTGATTTTTATTGTTGTTGTTGTTGTTGATTTGTTGTTGTTGTTGTTTTATTTTAATTATTTGCGTGATTAGGCTCGGACCCAAGAGATCCTCACCCAGAGGTCGGCGGAAACGGGCACCCCGCCGTCCTTCCAGGACCAGTGTGATGCCTTTCTTACGGCCGTTGGGGGGTGGGCCCGGGAGGTGCCGTCTTCGGCCTTGGCAACGCCGCCCATGAGTTTTACGGCGACCGATTGACGGCGCCGCGTCGTGCACCTCCTCGTGTGGCGGAATTATCGCAGGAAAACATCAGCCTTAGGCAAGATGTGGATGAGCTCAAGAGTAAGTTCTCGATGTTCGAGGAGTATATGCGCCGGTCCCAAGGGGGTGAGGGAACGTCTCGCCCATCCGGTCCCGACGGCTCCGGCAACAACGACGGCTCCGGCGACAACGACGGCTCCGGCGAAGCCGTATAGATTAGAGTAGTTTTATTATATTATTGTAAATTATTTGAATTTATGTAAATTAATGAATTTATGTATGTAAATTAATGAATTTATGGAAATTAATGAATTTCTAGTAATTAATGAATCATTAAATATTAACTATTTATATTAATTAGTAATTATTTATAATATTTCGTAATTATTTTTTTTTAAATTAACAACAATTAGCGACCATATGGTCGCTAATTTACAACAGGATCGTGCACCTTTGTGCACGATCGTGCGCCTTTGTGCACGATCGTGCGCCTTTGTGCACGATCGTGCGCCTTTGTGCACGATCGTGCGCCTTTGAACCAGAGAAAGGCATCCCTCGTGCGTGTTTTTGGTGCTTTTAGCGACCATATGGTCGCTAATGTGGCCAGCTTTTGGCCAAATTAGCGACCATATGGTCGCTAAAAGCAGTGACCAGTAGCGACTAATGGTCGCTGCTTTTAGCGACCAGGTGGTCGCTATGGTCGCTACATTGGTCGCTGCATTGGTTGCGACCAACGGCGACCATGGTCGCTAAATAGCGACCATATGGTCGCTAAATAGCGACCATATGGTCGCTGATTGTAGCGACCATATGGTCGCTGATTGTAGCGACCATATGGTCGCCAAGTGGTTAGCGACCGGCCTTTTAGCGACCATTTTTAGCGACCACAATATGGTCGCTAAATGCATTTAGCGACCATATTTTGCATTTAGCGACCATAAATATGGTCGCTAAATCCGCTTTTTTTTGTAGTGACTAGTATATAACCTATGAATTACTCATCCTCTCACCAATTGGTTTTAGGATGGAACCTCACTGGGGTAATAATCTATACGGCATAATCTGAATTTATCAGTAATGAATTCTTTCAAAAAATTTAAAAGAATGAATAAAGTATTGCTAATGTAAGACTACTCCTGTCAACAATTGGTTTTAATTAGGATGGAACCCCAATTGGCTAATAGTCTACACGACACAATCTAAATTTACCAGTAAGAATTCTTTCAAAATTTATACAAGAATGAATAAAGTATTGCTAATGTAAAGCTAGTAGTAAGCTATATATACATGGGTCCGTTTGATTTTCAACTACGGAAAAAAAAACCGAAAATGAAACGAGTCTAGTTTACATTTGTGTCATGATAATAAAAAAATTCATCTTAACTTAAGCACCTCATTTTTCATATAAAAATTGACTTGAAATCCTCTATTTATTTCTCTAATGTAAAGGTGGGTAATAAAATAATGAAAATATTTTCTTCCCTCCTTATCTAGATACACAAATAGTAGAGTTTTAAGGTATGATAAAATGTATTGCCAATGTGTTGTGAGTGACATATAAGTAAGTTAGCTTCGTTTCATTTTCATTTGTTTCCGTGCTCGAACATCAAACGTGCCCTTAAATTGTTATTTCATTAAGAATCTATCCCCTAAAGGTTTAAAGGTTTAAAGGTTCAACCTATATGACTATAAGTTTTATCAGAAGCCTCGTACTAGCTTTATTTAACTTATCACATTGGTTGTTTTCAAAGTAATTGGTGTGTATTGAAATTTTGGGACATATACTCTTCCTTGTTCAAACAAATTAGGTTCCTTTGCACTCTAATTTTACGGGGCCTACTATTATACATTTCCCATTTGCTTTAGAAATTCTGTTATTAAAACAAAGGCTGTTTAAAAACACAAGTTTCCTTTGTATTCCAACTTTAATTTGTCTGTGATCCATAAAATCACTATTGAAAACCCTAACTTACAAGTTACAACCATTCATCATGGAGTAGTGAGCTTGATGTTCACTTCCTCCAAGTTGTGTAATAATACCCAATTTACCATTTGACAAGAAACATATATCACCTATATATTATGCAATTATCATACTAACCTAATTCCTACATATATCATGTTCATGTTCACTTCCTTCATGTTCACTCCCTTTCATTTCTCTCAATGAAAGCACCAATTAATACGAAACCGTATAGACCTCGTATCGAATTCAATGAACAAAGTAACCGGGTGAAGGGAAGAAGGATAATAGTGCAGATGCACTTTGGATGTGAATGGCCAAAGCCGGGGATAAAGAGTGAAGACTGGGTAGGGAAGAATTAGGGCTAAACTAATTAATTTGTGATTTCTCATTCATTGTCTCCCTAAATACAATACATGAGTATATATAATAGTAAAATCCTAACCCTAACGGTTCAACAAACGTGTCCCGGGAAAGAACCGTAAAAAAAACCCGAGAAGAGAGATAAACTCTAATTTCTAAAAATACATTAATAAAAATATACTAATTAACGTATCATAACCCGCAAGCGAACTTGTAAATTATGCATGAATTTTATTAAATGAACTTGTCAATATATCAATTATATATCAAAAATATATAAATATCTTATTTGACTTTTAAATATGATTAATATATTCGTTTTTTATTATGATTAATTAAGGACTTGATGAGTGCAAGGAATCAATGGAGGTGGAATTGTAAATTGTACTCCCTCGGTTTCATGAAACATGTCTTTTTAGCCCATGTTTCATTCTTCATAAAACATGTCCTTTTAACATTTTTTTCTACTTTTTTCCAAATTTTCTCTTACTTTATAGATGTAATAATTACATTTAACAATTTTCTAGGAGGGGTTAAGAGTGCACATTTATCTAAATATAGAGATAATTGGGTAAAAATTTATTTCTTAATATAATAATATGTGTGCATCAAATTAAAAAGACATGTTTTACGAAACGGAGGGAGTAATAGAGAAGTTGGTGGTTGATGTTAGAATATATTGTGTATTTATTGGTTCTTTTGCTCTCTATGATTGAGGTACCATTCATTTAGATGAGAATTTTAATGGCATTTGGAATACCTTACTTTGATTGCCATGTAAGATGGGACCTTTTCCTCATTTAATTCTTTGCTTCTCGGAGTAGCTAGTTGTTCTCTCACACGATGCTGTCTCCTATTTACATCTTACTTTTCCCTTATGTATTAATTTTCCTAGGATTTTTTCAAAAGAAGCATTACATATATAGTGGAAATGACAAGTCTTGTAGTGGTCTACTTTACCAAATTAAGTGATCAAATAAAAGTATATTTACAAATAGGTGTAGCTAGGCTTGCTGAATTAGTTTATAACATAATGAAAAGGAATTACTTCAACCATTGAGAGCCAATTTTTTTTTTTTTTTCCAATCTATGTTTTAAGAGCATGAATCACTCTAATTTTTATTTTAATTGACAAAAACGAATATTTTTAAAAAACATTTAAATGAGGAAAAAAAAATAATGGATGATGAAACACTAAGCATTATAAATATTCTTGATTGGTTGTTTTTGGTATGTTGCTTATTCCTACTCACTATGTAAGATGCTTCTTTTTTCTTGTAGGACTCACGATATCTTTCTTCTTTAGTTCTTTATATGCAATCCATCAATTATGGGAACTCCATTTCTATAAGTAAATCTTAAAAAGAACTAGTTGCTGACACTCCACAATAGTATAGCGTCTAACTAATTGGAGTTGTAAACAGGATGAAGGGAAATCACAATCACACATTTTGCATACACAAAATTGTAGTGTTTGACACGAAAAAGAATACATTTACATAGAGCGGGCCCTAATGATGTACAGTAGGAAGTGCAACGGCACAAATTGACACATTTTTAGGGCTTTATCAATATACTATAACTATAACTAAATAAAATAGAATCTTTCTATTTTATATATCGTTTATGTAACTATGCCATGTAAGATAATTAATTTGATCAATTACTATCATGTCCTTCTCATTTATTAATTATTAAATAATGTAGAATTACTTTATTTCAAACCGATTGAAGGAACTGAGCTGAATCTAGTGGTCCGATGCACACTTGGAGAAGACGAGTTCACCTTCTCCTATGCCTTCATAAGAAAATTTCTCCTAGTTCCGGCTAAAGGTTTTGACACTCTTTCCTCCAAACCATGGCACAAAACGGATGGAAGAGATGTCATATTGAAGAAGCTGCTGGCACATGCTCCCAAGGCAGGAGAAGTCATGACTCATGGATTGAGTCAACTAGGAAAGATGACGCATCAATACATCACCACTCACCAGGGTGGTGATCCTAAGGCAGGAGAAACACACTACTCTTAATACAAATGATTTCATTCTCCTTGATCTGTTCCTAAAGAAGGAAAAGGTCAACTTGTCAAGGATCATGATCGGACACATGTTCAAATCAAGTCACATGTGAAGATTGCAAACTTGGTGTGCAAGACAAATGGCATTTTGGACAACATGAAAGTGAAGATTGAAGCCCAAGTTCAAATGAGTATAAAGCCAAATGAACAGTGCTTGGAATAAACACTTCTCCTAGCACAAATATCCACATAAAAAGAGATAAGAGAAACAAAGTGAAGAGAAGTCCCCGGCGGCGAGTGTGCGATCTCGACGACGGTGAATCCAAGTTCCCTCGAGTTAGGGAACTGTGAGCTCAAGGTGTAAGGTTCGATCTGTGTTATGTTCAGTTGAGTTGTTAGCTTAGGAACAAGGTCGAGAAGACTTACTAGCAAGGTTATCAGAATCCCGATCCGATTCTACGATTTTAGTGATCCTACGATCCATAACATGCGCAACGATCCACGATCCCAACTAGGATCTTATTAGAGTAGGATCTCAAATGATTTAGAATACAATCTCGATCTAATCCCGATTTTACATACGATTTTAACCATCCTATAAGTGATTCCAACGATCCTACAAACGATTCTTACGATCCTGTAAAATGACAATTATGACTATATATATTATTAATAATTTCACGGTTAACGTATCATTTCCATTAAAATAGTTGACTAGTCCATCCTACAATATTTTTAATAATCAAATTAATAATGTTTATCGTTTTCTTACTTCATATATAACAAAATATACAATATATTAGGTTATTCTTGCATACTTTTAGTTATAATGTAGGATCTTACGATTCAGCGATCCGATCTTACGATTCGATCCAAAAGACCCTCAACGATCCAACTTAAAATCCCAATCCTGATAACCTTGCTTACTAGGGTTACTAGAGTTAGGAAGAACTGATAGGAACAGAGAAGTGTAAGTCTTGCCTGTGTAACTAGGGAACAATCAATAAAATAAGTAGATCGTTCAAAATCCTCCAAACGGAGGTAGAGGTTTACCCACACAACTAGTTGGTTGTTGTGGGGTTCCTCTATAAAGGAACTGTGTCTTTTATATTCTGTTTTACTTGCAATTTTCTTACTTCCGCTGCCTTGGGAACATCCTAATCGTCATTCCCCAAGCTCTTACTAACGCACGTTGATCCAACAAAAATCATGACAAAAAATGATGTCTACCATCCTCAGGAAGAAGAGGAACTTGGACAAGAAATGGATATATCCAACATCCTTCAGTGAAGCATTCCCAAGATCTACCTGAAGATTAGGAACAACAATTGTTTCTAGAACAAGGGGAAATCACAACTGTTCTCCAAGCTCTGAATAGTCTCTGTGACATCAATGAAAGGATATTAGATGTTCTCCTCGATATTCAGCAGAAGCTTCATTCCTCTTCTAAATTATGAACATGCAAGCCCCCACAATACTATCCCTGCTCGTCTGTTCCTATATTTTCTTTGCTTTAAGTTATTTGTTTCCCATGCTTGTATGAACTTTTTTTTACTAATGCAAATGTAGTTATTCTCTAGTTATGATTGTGCTTTACATGTCTTCCTATCATTGTTTATGCCTATAAGTGAAAATATGCAAAGATGTGTTGTCTAAGAGAATATAGAAATAAACAATTCCAATACTAAGGTGGAACTATCTGCTTTCAAACATTGAAAAATAAGAACTACATCTCCATCTCAGAGGGGAAATTGAGTATCTCTAGTATCTCGTACCTTGCTTTGGTGTCTAGTCCACTCTATCTTTCCTAAATCTCTTAGTTGCATGTTTTTTTTAGTTTGTCATCATCAAATTAGGGGGAAATTATTGGATCAGTGTTAGTCCCTAACACTGGAACAATGGTTTCATCCATTCGAGTCTTCGAAGTTTTGATGATAATAAACAATTGGAACTAAGTCCCCATTCAAGTGATTTCAAGAACGACATAGTTTCACAAGAAAAGCAAGGAAATCGTTCCCATACCAACAGAGTACGTGGCATGTTAATGAAGGACAAAATGGTCTATTTGTTTCAAACATGGGCGGAAAGCACAAAAGGATAAAAGCATCATAATGAAGAAATGCTCCTCAGGGGTATGCTGGTCATTGGAACAATATCGTGCTCCACAAGAACAAAAGGACAGATGTGTCATTTGTCAACGAAGCCACTACTATAAGAGGAAATCGATTGAGCTAGGTCAAGTAGCTCTCTGATCCGAATGAACAATGATCTCTAGAAGGAAGCAAGAAATTATGAGAAAAAGAGAGAGAGCCAAGAGAAACTCAAGAGCAACCAACAACTCATTTCGAAGAAGGAAGTCTAGATCTAATCGAACATGGGCGGCAACGTGAGCTCAACTTCGACTTGGAAGGTTATTCCTGTGCTAAAGGGATCTGCACAAGGAACGAGTAAGGTTCATGAACTTTTATTAATTGCATTTAGTAGATTTAGAAACATGATAGCTTAATTCGATAGTATTGTTTGAATTTGGCGATTGCAAACAATAGAAAGTTCGATTTTGTATCTTGTAACTAAGGATCTATCAAATTAATAAAAGTTTTTTTTTTCGAAATCTTCCATGGGAGATACAAGTTTACTCATTCAGCTTGTTGGCTGAAGTGAGGTTCCTCTATAAGGAATCATGTCTCTACTGTCTTAATTCCTTACATTCTGTATTTTATTATTTTGCTGCGTAAGGGAACTGCCATTGGAACAATTCCCGACTGTTTGAATTAATTCAGATCTAAGATCCTACATCCTTTTTAAAACCATCAATTGGGTTTGTGTGGTCTAGTTCGGGTTAAGTTTAGATTTGGGTCAATCGGATTACTTGTTAAACTAGATTGGGTCATTATAGGTTAATGTACGAATTCAGGTTGATCCAACTAGTCAATAGTGTCATTTTTAATTTTTTCCTATCCATTAATGTAATTTTAAATAATTAAAATATGTCAAAACAAACCCAATTAATTCAAAAACTAATCTTAAAATTTATTCAAATATAATTGAGAATAATGCGCCTAAACATAATTTAAATAATTAAAATTATATTAAATTATAATTATCTGACCTTAAAAATTTAAACAACGAAAATATGATTTATTGTTAAGGTGGTTGAATTTGTTTGAATTATTCACATCATATTTTGAAACTAATATATTAATAAAATTTCTGATTTACTTGCAGTTTTGGTTTCAAACTTCAGAATCAAATTTTTGTTTTCGAATGGGTCTAAGTTCAGTCATGTTTTAACAGGTCTAGAAGGGAGGTGAAGTTTCTTTTTTCTGTCACACAAGGAGCGTAGGAAATTAGTTATTTTTGGCGACTATCACTAATAACAAACCAGACATATTGTTGTCAAAGATGAAGAAACTAGATTCTTGAAATGGAATCAGCAGATAAACCTTGAAATTCGAATATGCAAAACCCTAACTGCATATACAAAAGCCAGAGAGAGCAAGCAATATTACAAACAAGGTCGAGTCTTCAAGAAATCACATCCATAGAAGACCCGACCGGGAAGAAACCCTAAACCCCTGCGGGCGGGACTCTCTACCTCCCTCTTCGGCCTCCTTCCCAGGCCGTCGGCGTTCTATCCTAGCTCCCAACGACTCTCCCCCTCTCCAAACCCCTCCTTTCTCGCTGGGCCCATGGCCAAGCGAACTAGCAAGCGTCGCAGATCCGCTGCCTCCTCAGCTAGTGCGGGTCGCAACTCTCTCAGCAAGCCAGCGGAGTTGGATGCCCCGGAGGAGGCTCCCGCCCTGGTCGACATCCCAGTTACCATAGTGTCAGTGCTTATCCCCTTGTCTCCTCTGGCTTCGATTGGGGCTCCCTCCGGGCTGGCTGTGCAAAGCTCCCGTCTCCCCCTAGCGCCAGACCTCAATAATAGGGACGCCCTGGCGGATCCCACGTCGGCGGCCAAGCTTCCCCCTCCTGCGCCGACCCCCAATCCCGCTCCCCCTCCCGCTCAATATCCCCTACCTCAGCCCACCAACAGAAGTTACTTAGATGTGGTGGCAGGCAACCGCATCTTAGCTAATGGGAACAAACTCCACCTGGTTGATGGAGCTGATAACGACATAGTTGAACTTGACGAAGTTGACATTTCTCAGCCATGTGACCATTGGAGCAACTCTTTAGTGGGTTTTGTCCCCGGATTGAAGACCCCCCGTTCTTCCATGCTCTGATTTGCCCAAGCACGCTGGTTGAATGTGACTCTCCCGAAGATCCTACTCAACAAAGACGGTGTCTTTTTGTTCAAGTTCGAGAACGCTGATGACTTGACTACTGTCCTTGAGGGAGGCCCATGGATGTTTGGGGGCCAGAGGCCTCTACTCCTGAAGAGGTGGGAACCTGGTTTGGAGCTCAATCCTAATAGTTTTCGGTCCCTCCCATTGTGGGTTGTCCTCCCCAATTTGGACTTGCGGTTCTGGTCTACCAATGCACTTAGCAAGATTGGTTCCTGCTTGGGGACGCCTATTTCAGCTGACAAAATCACCTCCCGACTTGAATGTATCTCCTACGCTCGCATCCTGGTTGACATTGAAGCTAAAAAATTCCACAAAAACAGCATCAAGGTTAAGGATCCCAGTGGCAAGATAGTTGAGCAAAAGGTCCAATTTGAATGGCTGCCATGGGTCTGTGCTACATGTGAGGTGTTTGGGCACAAGGAGGGTGAGTGTAATAGGTCGTCGTCTAACTTGGCTCCTTTCTTCGGCAAGATGGCTTGCAAGTGGGTGCCTAAGACTAAGCCCCCTCCTTCTGGAAACGTTCCCCCTGTGACCCCACCCGTCTCCCGGGGTAAGACATCTGCCCCTCCTAACCAGGCCGTGGTTAGGCCTCCTGGTCGCCGGGATGATGCTCCTGTGAACGGGCCCGGGGCTGCCACCCCACCCGAGCCTAACCCTAACACAAACCAGCCCCCATCCCCTTACCCTTCTTCTACCTTGGTTTCCTTAGGCTCTAAGCGAGTTGGTGTTGTCGAAGAGAAGTCTCTTGGATCAGAGAGCTCTCTTCCACTGACATCTCCCCATGAATAGCCTATCCTTATGTAGATGGAATGTTAGAGGGCTCTGACTCCTCTAAATGCTTAGAAATAAGTAGATTTATGAACAAAAATAAGGTCAGCCTCTTTGGCATTTTGGAGACCAGAATTAGGAATCAAAAGTTTAACAACATCTCACACAGTTTCATGCAAGGTTGGTGCCATGTCAATAACTTACTTGACTCCCAGAATTGCCGCATTTGGGTTTTTTGGAAGGAGAGAGACTTAAAGATCCAAGTCTACAGAATCTCAGACCAAGTGATTCATTGCCATGGAAATTTGAAGAGTACCGGCTCTACTTTCCTAGCTACCTTCGTGTACGCCCACAACCAGCAAACCCTACGGGGAGAACTTTGGAACACCCTCAAAAACATAAGCTCAATTGTTGACCTTCCTTGGGTCGTTCTTGGTGATTTCAACACATGCCTCAATGAGAGGGAGAAACTACATGGTGACAATGGTGTTGTTACTTGTACCCAAGAGCTCCAAGATTGCTTCTCAATCACAGGCCTGAGTGACATGCCCAGTAGAGGGAATTTTTTTACATGGACAAACTGCCAAGAAGGTAGCGCTAAGGTTAGTTGTAAACTTGACAGAGCTCTCATCAACCCCGATTGGATTTCCTTCTTTCCCAGTTCCGTCGCCATATTTGAAAATAGGCACACATCGGACCACTCACCAGTGTTAGTCAAAGTGACTCCTCTTCCCCCTAAGAAACTCCCGTTCAGATTAGGGACATTTGGACCACCGACGCTGGGTACTTGGACATCGTTGCCTCAGCTTGGAATGTAGTGGACCGAGGCTGCAGTATGTTCCGGCTGGTTACAAAACTCAAACGACTTAAAAGAGAGTTCAGAGCCCTCAATACCCAAAGCTTCAGCAACCTTGAAGGGCAACTCAGGGACTTTGAGAACCAGTTGCAAACCGTGCAAACTAAGCTAATTAACCAACCCCTCAGCCCTCCTTATTAGCCCAGGAAAAGGATCTTATTCAAGCAACTCGCCAACAGTATCTCCTTGTTTCCTCTGACCTCCTACAAAGAGCTAAATCACAGTGGATAAAGGATGGTGATGCCTCCACAAAAAATTTCCACGCAGCAATCAACAAGAAGAAAACCGAATCCAACCTCCTCTCCATCTCTAATGACGTAGGGGGTCGAATAAATACCCCTGATGAAGCTGGTCAACAAGCTGTTAGCTTCTTTGCTGCTTTGTTTGGCACTGCCCACCCTGTTTCACCACTCGACCCTGATGTGTGTCGACGTGGCCCGGTGGTCAGCCCACTTTCTGCTTCAACCCTTCTTGCCCCGGTCAGTGGCGAGGAAATCAAGGATGCCTTGTTCTCCATCCCGAACTCTAAATCTCCAGGTCCTGATGGATTCAGCAGTGGGTTCTACAAGCATGCCTGGCCTGTTGTTGGTGATTTAGTTATTGATGTTGTCCAAGACTTCTTCAGAAGTGGCCAACTTCTTAAGCAAACCAATCATACAGCTATTGCCCTCATTCCTAAAGTGGACACCCCTAACAGCATCAACAACTTCAGGCCAATCAGTTACTGTAATGTGATCTACAAGACTATCTCCAAAGTCCTTGCCTCCCGAATCAAGGCAACCATGGAAGAGCTGGTCGGAATTGAACAAGGGGCATTTGTACCTGGAAGGAGCATTGCACATAACGTCCTTGTGTGTTGTGACATCCTCAAACATTATAATAGAACCAAATCTTCCGCACGATGCTCTATTAAGGTTGACCTCAGAAAGGCGTACGACATCATCAGTTGGCAGTTTATTCTGCAACTTCTTCGAGGTTTCGATTTTCCGCCTAGATTCGTGGAATGGATTGAAGCTTGTCTCACCTCCCCCTCTTTCTCTGTCCTTATTGATGGCTACCTCTGGGGATTCTTTACGGGAGGAAGGGGAATCCGTCTAGGAGATCCCATAGCGCCCTACATCTTCGCACTCTGTATGGAGTACCTTAGTCGATCTCTATCTGAGCTTCATGAATCAGCCTCCTTTAAATTCCACCCCAGATGCAAAAAGGCCGGAATCACCCATCTCACATTCGCCGACGACCTCTTCCTCTTTTGCCATGGTGATCTCAATTCGCTCGCCTCCCTCAACTCCAAACTAGCTCAGTTCAGCAACACCTCTGGCCTCCATGTCAACCAGTCCAAATCCAAGATCTTCTTTGCGGGGATTGACCCCACTACGAGAGCTCACATGGCTGATCTTATTGGGTTTGAGGAGGGCGTACTCCCTATCAAGTATCTTGGCGTTCCCCTCCATTCTTCCAGGCTATGTAGCCATGACTATTCTGAGTTGTTCGGCTCCATTCAAGGTGTCATCAACTCTTGGATGGCCAAGCGGCTCTCCTACGCGGGCAGACTGCAACTTATTTCCTCTGTCATAATGGGGATTGCCAATTTCTGGATGCTCTCTTCCCTCCTCCCTGGGTTCGTGCTCAACCGAATACAACGTCTTATTAGAAGCTTTCTCTGGAACGGAAACTCGGAATCTAAGAGAGCCCTCATTGCGTGGGCTGATTTAGCCCGCTCTAAGAGCGAGGGCGGCCTCGGGTTTAAGGAACTTTTGGCCTGGAATAGGGCCAGCTGGTGTAGATGGATCATGGAGATTGACCGGGGTGCCTCCAACGTCTGGGTTCATTGGGTGAAGCATGCAATCCTGAACGGTTGTACCGTTTGGGACTACCAGAAGAAGAACTCCGACAGTTGGCAATGGAAGCTCATTTTAAAGGAGAGAGACTGCTTGTTATACCACAGAGCGCTGGTGGGCTTCAATGAATGGAATCAAATCTGGACTCACCGCCCTACCAAGTGCGCGGTAAGATTCCTCTACGACCGATTCAGGAACTGCAGGCCAGACACACATTGGGGGTCTGTTGCTTGGCAACCGACCAACATCCCACGGTGCGCCTTTACTCTGTGGCTAGCAGGCCAGGATCGCGCCCCAACTTGTCACAGATTAGTCCGCACAGAACTCCTTAACTCCGCCTTATGCCCAATATGTGAAACACACGATGAGACGAATGACCACAGATGGTTTCGCTGCTCCTTCTCAATTACAGCGATGTCAATTGTGATGAATTGGACTGGTATGTCCTCATTCCCGGATAATCTCCAAGACTGGCTGCTCATGTTGAACCGTACCGTAGCAGACGCAAGAAGAGCTTTGTCTTCAAGTTTCGGCTGCTGGCCTTCTCATCTGTCGTCTACCACATCTGGATGGCCCGAAATGTGAAAGTGTTTGAGAGGCGACACATTCTTGCCCATGAGTGCGCTGGTAAGTGCATCTCCGAGATCAAAATCAGGGCCAAAGCAGTGTTTAACTGTAGGAACCCCCAAGTTGCTCGGTGGTTGTCCTCCCTTGGCATCTCCTGAGACCCAAATTTACTGTCGGTAGTTTATCCCTTGTATGTGACCTAGTCTGTACGCTTGTGTGAGTTACTTTTGTAATCAACTCTCCTACTCAGCTTTGCTGCTGAGTCTTTGTAACCTGTTTGGTTGCTTGCTTTTAAGCAAGTCTTGGAATACATCTAACCATATTCCAAAAAAAGAAATTAGTTATTTTTGTACAAATTGCAATGTTAATTTCATTCGATTCATTTGTAAAGTAGAGAAATCAACAAGAATTGTGGCCGAAATGAAGATCTCCTTCCTAACTCAGTGTCTTATCCCAAATCGCGGTGGAGAAGATGAAGCAGTCTCCACCAGAGATCATCGTGGATGACCACACATACATATATGATATATCCTCCACTATTGATGACCAACATCAATCATGGCCAGTCAAAGTGATTTTAATTAAACTAAATTATTGGCTGGGATAAATTGATTTCTAATTATCCACAAACAATCATGACCAAATGAATTAAAATTCCATGTAAATGAATTGGTTGAAATAGCTTGGTTTAGTACACTAATTGATTGATCTCTCATATCCTCCGCCAACACTCTTCATGACTAAGGATGATCGGCAAAAATTGATTTGCTAATTGTTATTTATAATTTACTAGTTTTTGTGAACAACTTTTAAATCTAAAACAGTGTGGATATCGCGAGACGTTAAATTAAAAAAAAAAAAATGCCCTTGCATTTTGGGATGGATTTGAATCTCACCTGCGATGTACGTGCAATTAGATGACGCCTCTAGACTTGGAATCGGCCTCCGCATGCACCATTAATTGGATATCCAATTATCCATCAATGCCATAGAAAAAGGTAATGTTTTCTTCTTTTTTCGAGTTTTGATTTAGTTTTATTACTAAATATATATGCACGTGTTTAATTTATTGATTTGGTATGTAATTAGTTAATTTTTTAATTTAGATTTGATCAACGAAATGTTGTTTTGAATTCTGAAAAAATCAGTATTGTTAATCTTGTAACCCAATTACCCAAAGTGTGAATTATGCTATTATGAATATGATAATATATTGAAATGGCCGACATGGTAGTGTTAGTTATAGCCGTTAAAAGCTGACCTAACTCGTAAATCCGACCCGAATCGCCCGATAAGTTTAGGATCAAGACCCGAAATCTGAAATAAACCGAATCCGATAGAACCCGAAACCCGTTGAGTTGACCGATTTATATTTATAGAATCTATAAATTTTATTAAAATACATAAAAATGATATATTATAATTAAAAATTATTACTTAATTAAAAATTGATTTTAATAAATATAAAAAAAATGATATTTTAGACCCTCACCTAGAGGGTCCACTAGAGATGAGAATTGGTTACTAGAGAGAAATTAGACAAACCGTCGCCTGTGGAATTCAAAACAATAACCTCGGAGTACTACCCAAGACTTAACCGTTGAACCAAATGTTCGACACAACTCATTTCTATCCCTAAGTTCAATATACAATCCACTAAAAGAATACTATTATTCCAAATACATATGTGTAATATATTATTTAATGGCCTCGTTTCACCAAAGGCCTCGTTTCATGTTTGAATAACGAGGCCTTTAAAATAAAGAAAAATGCACAGCTACTACTACAAGTAACATGATCCAACACTCAAAAAATCACATTTTGTTGAAAATGGAAAATCACTCATTTATATTCATTGACTCTATTTTTATTTTGTAATGTGACCGGCGTTTTCTTTTTCAACAATAGACCCATAAAACCAGTATGATGATGGAAGCAAGACGTACAACAACATAACTTGGATCATAAAAGAAACAATATTTGTTGATTGAGTTAGGAAGCGTTAGTGGTCAAAATCTCTTAACCTTGTTATAAGATTATGGAATCCCTGTTAACTATTAACTAGGGAGATATGTATTTATATTAGAGTCAAGATTACATGCTTGGCGAATAAGCTAATACAGGATAAGATTACTATACAAAAGGATAGAATATAAAGATAATATAGGAAACTATAAATATAATTAGGAGAAAATTTGATATTATCTTTTCTTCCCTTAATACCCCCCCACAAGCTCATGGAGGGGGGCCGACATGAAGCTTGGACCGTAAAACAGCAAAGCGTGAGGAACCAAGAGCTTTAGTGAAGATATCTGCAATCTGATCAGGAGCACTGATGTGACGAACAACGAGTTCATTTGAATCAACCTTTTCCCAAACAAAATGAAAATCTAGATTAATGTGCTTGGAACGGTTATTAACAACAGGATTCCGGCACATGAATGTAGCACTAAGACTATCAGAAAGGAGAGTAGGCCGAGAGAAAAGACGAACTCGGAGATCAACAAGCAGCTGTGTAATCCAAGAGAGCTCAGCAACAGTTTTGGCAATAGCCCTGTATTCGGCCTCTGCACTTGAACGGGCAACTACTTTCTGCTTCCGTGAAGTCCAACTAATAAGAGATTGGCCAAAATAAATGGCATATCCAAACTGTGACCGAAAATCATCCAAATCAGAGGCCCAACCAGCATCAGAATAGGCAACCAAATTATATACAGGGGCCGGCCGAATAGTCAAGGAGTAAGAAATAGTGCCCTTCAAATATCTCAAGATCCGTTTGACAGCAGACCAATGAAACTCAGTAGGCCGATGCATATACTGACAAACACGATTAACAGAATAAGAGATCTCAGGACGAGTTATAGACACATACTGAAGGGCGCCAACAATACTCCTATAAAGCGTTTGATCAACCATAGGATCACCAGCAACAGTCAAGTGAGAATGAGGCTCAACAGGAGAGGAAATCGGCTTGGCATCCTCCATTTTGGAACGGGCCAACAGATCCCGAATATACTTCTGCTGGGAGAGAAGAAGACAACCATCGTGCTTAGCAACTTCAATTCCCAAAAAATAATGCAGAGAGTCGAGGTCCTTGAGAGCAAAAGTATTATGAAGAGACCGAATAAAATCAGATACAGCATGAGTTGAGATGCCTGTGACCACTAAATCATCGACATAAACAAGCACATAGATGATGACATGATCCCGAAAATAGACAAATAAAGAACAGTCAGACTGACAAGCATTAAAGCCAGAACGTACAAAGATAATATCAAATCTTCTCTTAATACTTGTAATACTAATTAAAACAGACTAACAAAGATCAACATTGAATAATAAATCAGTTTCTATAAGGAGTTATCCACATCAGATAGCAACAACGTACACATATATGGCCTTTCTTGTTTTAATTTAATCCACACTCGTCCAATTGAGGATGAATTTTGCTTCCACGCACATAATTCTTTTGACTTCTCATATTAGACCAACCACTAAAGAACAATGGCACAGGGAAACAAGTAACTGAAGAAGATAAATTAACAGAAGAATATATGTTTATGCGTATTATATAATCAAACTATAAGAACTTTGTGTATTCGACAAATTCAGCTTACAAGCAATCAAGTATGACACTCCTTGATATTTTATTTGAGATTCCACTCTCCATTTCCATTATAAAAACATTAGCATAGTTTACAATTTGAAATTTTTTATATGAAAAATGTCAAAAGTGTTTGTGAAATACTTGGTAGAAAAGAACATTTTTGCCATGAGTGATAATCTTTAAGTTCGAATCTAACCTAACCTACTGTTGAGTCAATTGTGAATCCCACATTTGAAATTCAAAGGATCTAATAGAGTTCTGTTGTAGCGGAATCTGAGGGTCAAGATGCCTATAAACATGGTCGGAATAATTTCAAGTGTCACCATGTCTGTTAATAGACATGTGGTGGAACAATAATTGGATAATTTGTTGCCCTTTCCATCTTTGTCACCAATAATTGTACGTCCTGGATAATTAGAAGTAGCTCACTTACTTATCCAACATCGTATTAAACAACTTGTATTACCAAAAAAAACATCCTATTAAACAACACTTGCACTGCCGGTTACTTGCTTCTTTTTTTTATGATATATAATATATGTTATCTTAATCTATGCATTGTCTTAAGTGCGGCAATAATCAACTATTTCACTTTATTGTTTTTATTATCTCAAGGGTTAGTTTGATTAAGCCTGATTTGTTTTAATTTCCCTATTAGTATTTGTTCCTTAAGAAACAATAAGTGAATTGACAACGACATCAAAAACTATAAACGAGGAACTCTACGATTTTCAAGTAAAGAAGTTACCAAACAAATTAAAACCAATTTCATAAGATAATATAAGATGACCTTGCAAGAGATAAGCACTTCATTGTCACCATATAAGGGTCGTCTTACGAATGCACTTTATATGGTGACAATTGCATTGCACAAGCGATACACTTATGTGCAAAAGTTAGGCCAAATTTGCACTTTACAAGTGATACATCTTATGGATACTTCTTACTCTTTATATCATGTGCACTTTACAAGCGATATACACTTTAAAGTCTCTCTTTTAATGTATTTAGCACCAGGAGAATGATACGCCATTTAGTGAATCGGCCGGATCGGTACCGAAGGCTTCAGCCTCGGTAACGAGGGATGACGTCCCAGCCTCTGTATCGAGGGTCCCAACCTCGGTAACGAGGCCCGTCCGAGAGCGTCGACCTCCAACGCATTTTAGGGTTTAATATTTAATTAATGTAATTCTTTTAAATAGAGTATTATAAACTCCTTCTCGGGTTTTCTTTACGGTTCTTTCCCGGGACGCTTTTGCTGAACCGTTAGGGCTTAGTATTTATACTCTCTTGTTACTATCTTTTCAGTCACTCAATAAAAAATAGTTTGCCCTAATTTTGTCTGTTCTCCCTCCTTTCCCTTCGTCACCCTTTACCCCCGGCCGCCGGCCATTCCTATCGACTTCAACAGCTCGGTGTCGAGCATCAATTCGGTTCTTGCCTTAGGAACCGTATCAACTGGTGCTTTCATCCTGTGAACGCCTAAATTCCCATGGCCAACGACGAAGCAACGTCCCAGGTTATGGGCGCTAATTTGGATCTTCAAGAGATTCGCGAAATCCTTCAAACGATGTCGTTGGAACTTAGGACGACTCGTCAGGAACAAGAGACGCAACGACACGAATTGCAAGCACAACGTTGGGAGCATGAGCAGCAGCGACGCCGATTGGATCAGGTTTGTCATCTCATGGACACTCGTAATATAATCAATGAGGCGAATCGTGGTGTTCATGTCGCGCATCCGCTCGCTGATGGGCGTCAAAATCTGCCGGAAGGACAACTGGGTACTCACGTACAACAACAGCAACCGACCCTTAATAACCAGCAACCACCGGCAGCGATCATCGACCAGCGACCGCCGACAGTGGTTAACACCGCCCAACTTCAGCTGCCAGGTCAGAATTTTCTTCCACCGGTGGCTGCGCCTGTCGTTGTTCCACACGCGTTTGGGTTTGCCCAGGCTCGACAGGGGGATTACCCAAAAATTAGGGTTGATGCACCCCGTTTTAACGACACAGATCCGACGGGTTGGATCTATAAGGTTCAGTGCTACTTTGATTACTTTCATACTACAGTTGCGGATCGTATACATCTTGTTGGTATGCTCTTTGATCATCCGCCATCAGAATGGTTCCGCTATCAACGTCGGAATTAGGATGCCTTTCTCGAAGCCGTGAAACAGCGGTTCGATCCTCGTCATTATGAGGATTATGTGGGCTTATTGGCGAAATTACAACAGAAGACGTCCGTGTTCGATTATCAAACCGAATTTGAGGCCCTTTTGAATAAAGTTGAGGGTCTATCGGAAGCTACTTTGATTTCTTTGTTCAAAGCCGGCTTGAAACAACATGTTAAATGCGAGCTTAACTTGCGTAATCCGACGACGATGGCTCAAGCCTTTGCCTTGGATCAGGAATTGGCGGCCTCGTATTTGGACACTATCTCTAGCCAACCGACTCAACGCCTCTGAAATTCGTCGGGTTTTCGCCCACCAGGCATGGAACATTCAGGTGCTAATCCTCCAAACACATCGCCCGCAGCGGCACCAACAAACGCGCCCCATAACCGCGCCTTTACCACACATTCGATTCGAAGGCTTTCAGTGGAAGAGCGGGACGAACGCTCTAAGAAGGGCCTTTGTTGGAACTGTGATGAGCAATTTGTGCCCGGACATCGTTGCAAACATCGCTTTCTGGCATTACTGGGTAGCGATGATCCGGATGACAGCGATGTTATCGATGATATTGACGTTTTGACTGTCACTGGCAATATTTCAAGTGTGCATTCTATGGAGGGTTGCACTAATCCTCGATCTCTGAAAATTCGGGGATCCATTCGTGACATGTTGGTGCAAGTTTTAATTGATGGCGGTAGCACACATAACTTTATCCATCCATCTGTCGTCGAAGCTTTACATCTCCAATTATCGGAAGTGACGCCCTTTCGGGTCTACGTCGGCAACGACGCCTCATTATTATGCACGCATCAATGCCCGGCTACTCTGGTGCGATTACATAATCTTTTTTTCCCTATTGATTTGTTTGTTTTGGATGTCCATGGACCACAGGTTGTGTTTGGCGTACAGTGGCTCTAAACTTTAGGAAAGGTGTCGCATGATTATGCGAAATTGACGATGGAATTTACTTGGGAAGGCCAACTGATCCTTTTGCATGATGACTCGACACCGCAAAAAGCGATCTCTCTGCATGCGCTCCACTGCTTGTACGCTTCAGAAGAGCTTGTTGAATGTTTTGAAGTGCTGTCGGTTCAGTCCGAGCCAGCCGCCGCCGTTTGTGACATCCCGACGGATGTACATCCACGCATGCATGAGCTACTCTTGAGCCATGAATCGGTCTTCAGAATGCCTACCGGCCTGCCTCCCTAACATCCATGGGACCATCGGATTCATTTGCTCAACGAAACCAAATCGGTCAATGTCCGGCCATACCGATATCCTTATTTTCAGAAGACGGAAATCGAGCACCAGGTGCAAGATATGCTGAAACAACGCATAATCCGGCACATCACAAGTCCGTTCTCTTCCCCGGCATTGCTCGTCAAGAAGAAGGACGACAGTTTCCGCTTTTGTATCGACTACAAAGCATTAAATACCGCCACAGTAGCAGATAAGTTTCCAATCCCAACAGCTGATGAATTATTTGATGAGTTGGGTAATGCTGTCTTCTTTACTAAGCTTGATTTACGCTCAGGTTACCATCAAATTTGAATGCACGGCTCGGACATTCACAAGACAGCTTTCCGTACACACGACGGACACTTCGAGTTTCTAGTTATGCCGTTCGGATTAACGAATACTCCTTCTACTTTTCAAGTCGCTATGAATCAGATTTTTGCGGATTATTTGCGCGACTTTGTCATTGTTTTTTTGACGACATCTTGGTTTACAGTGCTTCCTTGGATTTGCATATTCGCCATCTTGATATGGTACTTCAGATTCTACAGGCAAACCACTTCTTTGTCAAGTGTTCGAAATGCTCGTTCGGCACTCAAACCTTCGAATACTTGGGCCATATTGTATCTGCTTGGAAGCTGCTCGCTGATCCGGAAAAATTGATCGCCATGTCTAAATGGCCAACGCGTAAATCCGTCTGTCAACTACGCGGTTTCCTCGGCTTGACGGGTTATTATCGCAAATTTATTCGTAATTATGCTCTGCTGGCAAATCCGCTTACATCGCTATTACAGAAAGACAAATTCAGCTGGTCCGATGCAGCGGCTGCGGCCTTCGAACGACTCAAAACTGTGATGATGAGTCCCCTAGTTTTACAACTTCCAGATTTCTCCAAGCCTTTTGTCTTGGAAACCGATGCCTCTGATGAGGGTATTGGCGCAGTTCTATTACAAGAAGAGCGCCCTGTGGCATTTTTTAGCAAGACACTTGGCCCACGTCGCCGCGGCTCTTCTGCCTATCACAGAGAACTCTTTGCTATAGTTTCCGTTGTGCAGAAGTGGCGTCATTTACTGGGCCGTGAATTTTTTATCAAGTCAGATCAGAAAAGTCTCAAAGAGCTTCTTTCACAGGTAATTCAGACACCTGACCAACAGTTTTTTATCCGGAAATTTATGGGCTACAAATTCCGCATTGAATACAAGCCGTGTACCAATAATCGTGTGGCAGACGCTTTCTCCCGATGTATGATCGATGTCGATTCTGAGTTGAAACAATTTTTAGCTTGGTCTGCTCTTTTGCCTGACTTACTTTATCGAGTGCGCTTGAAGAATACTGAATATGCTGACCTGACGGAGTTACATTCGGCTGTGGCTAACGGCTCACTACCAGCCCCATTTCGTGTCCATGACGGGATCCTTTATTATGATCATCGTCTTGTCTTAAGCAAAGAATCTCCTCTGAAAGCCAACATTCTCACAGAATTCCATGCATCTCCAAGCGACGGACATTCGGGGATCGATCGCACATTTCGTAGAGTGGCCGAGGTATTTTTTGGCCGGGAATGAGAAGTGATGTTAAACGCTTCGTGGATTCTTGTCTGATTTGTCAATCCACAAAATATAGTACCAAGAAGCATGCCGGTCTTTTACAGCCTCTTCCGATACCGCATAAGGTTTGGGACGAGGTATCCATGGATTTTATTACAGGTTTGCCACCTTCCCGAGGTTTTACGACGATTCTAGTGGTGGTAGATCGCCTTTCCAAGTATGCCCATTTTGGCGCTTTAGGTGCTCATTATGACGCCCCTAAGGTTGCATCTTTATTTGTGGAGATTGTGGTAAAGCATCACGGCATACCGGCTTCTATTTTATCCGACAGAGATCCGATTTTTACTAGTTCTTTTTGGAAGTAGCTCCATCGCCTAAGTGGTACCACTCTCCGACATAGTTCCGCTTACCACCCTAAACGGATGGTCAGACGGAGGTTAAAAATAGGAGCCTGGAGCAGTATTTGCGTGCTTTTGCACAAGGCTGACCAAAGAAATGTAATATCCGCAATATTCCAAGGTTTTTAAAACTAAATAGAATATAATATTTATATTTATAATCCTTTTCTCTATATAAAGGAGAATTCATAATATATTATAATAACCCTTATATCTCTTTAAAAAGAGATTCTTAAGTAAATTAAATCAAATAAAATTCAAGAATTGCATTATGAGAGTTATGAATAAATAAAAGCATTTAAATAAAAATAATGCTTTATAAATTTCGAATTTTATTAAATATAAAGGGGTTCAACAAGTCATTAAAAATACAATGAAAATTCAGTAAAAAGAATGCAAGAGCTGGGACTCGAACCCGAGACCTCTTGCCATCCCGTCTCACACGCCCCTCCCTCAATCCGCTAGACCAATGCAACTTTCTAATCATTTACCCCACTCTTTTAATTTTATAACAATATTAATCTTCTTCTTCCTAGAGACATCAGACTATTGTCTGATGTGATTGACGTTGATTCAAAATCCCACCATTGCATGTCCTTTGCTTCTTCTTCTCCCTCTCTTTTGCTTGCAAGACTCCCATTGATGCATCATCATCTCATCACCCTCCAACAAACACACCTTTGCCCAATTGATGAGCATCATCTTCTTCTCCGTTGGTTCATCTCCATGGCCATGGATTGAGAGCTTGCTCTCCTTTGCCTATATAAAGGGCCTTAAACCTCCTTCAAGCACACACATTCATCACTTCTCCTCTCCTCTTAGTAAATTGCTCTCAAATTAGTCCAAAAATCAGCCTCCAAGTTTTAGTTCTTCCCTTCCAAAAACACCATTGTAGCCCCTCAAAGCTCCTCCTCTTCCTCCCTTGTACACCGTCGGCGACCACCAGCCACGCCGGACCGTCCAGCCGCCGTCGCCGAGCCTCCCGCGCGCCGTCAGTGCCCGTCCGTCGTCCGCTTGGTGTCGCCCTCCCCAGCCTCCTCCTCCTCTATATTCTGTAATACAGAAAGCAAAACTTTAGGGTATAATCTTTAATCCTTTTATTTAATTTAAATAATTCATGTTTTATTAAAATAGGTTGTTAGTATATTTAAACAATTCAAATATGGGTTAATTTGCAAGTTATGATATAATAAAAATATTATGTTGAGATATTGTTAGTAGAAGAAGAAGATTAAATCAATTTTAATAAATTAAATAGATATCATAATAATTGTTAGCCTACAAGCTTTTATTTAATAAAAATATTAGTTGAGATCTTGTTAGTTGAGAAGAGGAGATAAATCAATTAAATAAAGTATTTTGGATAATTCCTTATGTATGTTATAAGTTGCAAGACATGTTTTATATAAATAATAATAAGAACTCTTGTAAAAAGTATTTTTATATAAAGTTACTAGTATAAAGTTGTAGCTTTCTATATTTAAAAGATATCATGTTAAGAAGAATACTTATATTTATATAAGATATTAATATTACATATCTATAAGTGTAGAGATTTCCAAAGTTATAATTTTATTTAATGACTATATTGGATATGATAATAAATTGTTATATAATAAAATATTAAGTGACATGTCTCTAGGTGTAGAGATTTCTAAAGATATGAGCTTTAATTATAAATATGATAGTGGTGATAATAAGTTAATATATAATATGTTATTAATATTGCTAAGTTATAAAGCTGCCTTGCATGAAAAGATATTGGAACAATATAGGAAAGATGATATAAGTTGATTTAAGATATCATAAGAATATGCTTTGATTATAAAATAAGATATTTTAAGCCATGATCATATATTTATATAAATTAAAGATATGAGAGAATTTATGTAGACAAAGTAAATAAGATTATTTTATTGTTATACTAAGTTTATAGGAAGTTTTCTTTATAAAGTATATAGAAAGTTCTATTTATGGAAAATACTAAATTGGTTCATATATTTAAATAAGGTTTTATCAAGATAATATTACTAACCAAATATCCTTTGATGAGAAAATAATATTTTAAGGATTATTATGGATATTATTGAAAAATAATGTGATATTATACTATCAATAAGTTGGGATATTTTAAATAAGTATTTTTATAAGAATAAAAGGATATTACAAAGTTAAAATAATAATAAAGGAATATTATTATTTTATTTAGCCACACCTAAATTATTATTATAATAATTTAGAATTAGAATGAAATTCTCTTAATATAAATATTCAAGAGAAGTTAGAACTTTAAAAGAAATTAAAGGAATTTCTTATATAAAGATCGTTCGTAAATTCCGTGTCGATAGGTCGGGATTTCGTTCCGATTCGTGATCAACACTTTCCGTCATCTCGCTAGTCTATATTCGCGAAAGCTAAGGCAAGTGAAATCTCCCCTTGTAAGCCTTATATATATTCATTCCGTGAAATTTCTCGATGTTGGGAACAACTTGTTTGCTAAGTAATAAACGAACCTAAGAATATCGATTGTTAGAAATAATGACCCCACTATTATCGTATTTCGCTATCCATTATTTGATAGGACTATTATGCTAGTTTGGTTGTGGCCTTGATTGTTTACGGTCTCGTTAAGAGAACGATGTCGAACAAACTAGTGAGGGGTGCAGGATTAACCCGAAGCCTCTATATAATTTACTAAGTCGTATGCATGTGCGCTTCAAGTACGACTTTCAGGATCATGATCCATGTCCGCTCCGATTGCAAGGATGGATGGTGGCACTCTAGCTAAGTGTCGGGAACCGAGTTTTCCCTTGGTGGTCCGGGCCGTACAACCCCCACCCCCTTTTAAAAATCATTAGTATAATCAATATCTTTTCGTCACGATATAAGATAAGTGTCAGTGCACATTTAAAAGATATCAAAACCGGACCGGTCTCAAATGATCGATCCGGCTCTCGGTCCGCTCAGGGCGCGAGAGGTTTTTAAACTTGCTTGAATGAATAACGTTCCCAACATATAATTATCTATTCTAAAAAGAAGTCTACAATCTCGTAGCGCTTCTCTTGATTATCGAGCTATCTCCGCTTGAGATACGCTCTCCATCGTACCGATAAAACCCATATAAACAAGCCATATCTTAAACACAACCCGATAGTATCTCTCTCGATATTGTTGAATTACCAAAATACCCTTGGGAAGTTCCGTTCCCGCTTGCTTAGTCTCTTAGACTAATTCTTCTTTTCCGCATGTTTGCCTAGCATATTCTCGCCCCTCGCGAATTATGTCAGAACCTAGGAATCCAAGTAAGGCGTAAGGTGAAGGCGAAGGAAGGACAAGGATCTTCAAGATGTACTTTTCATATCATTTTGAGTTAATTCTGTTTATGACCCAAGAACAAGTTTTTATATGTTTTATTGTCGAACATCATTTTGTTATCACAATGTAAGACGATTTGTACGAACAAAAGTCTCTCTCGAGAGCACCTTTTCTTATGTTTATTTCCGCATTTCCATTGTTCAATATCATTCTAAAAGCCTTGGGTGACTTTGGATGGAAAAATCCGAGGTCATTGGCGGTAATACCCAATGTTGTAAAATAGGGGTGTTACAAGAAATGGGTTGAGTTTTTACCATGGGTGGAATTAGCATTGAATTGTACATTTCATGAAGGGTTGCGCATGTCCCCCTTTCAAGCTCTTTATGGGCGTGAGCCACCTGCCTTGATTCGCGTCACTCAATCCGCTGGACTCCCTTCGGCGGCACGCACATCAGCGCAGGAGCGTGAACAGATGATCGAGTTGTTGTGTACCAATCTCCGCAAGATGCAACAGTGGATGGTAGCTCAAGCAAACTCTCATCGCCGCGGTCTTGAATTTGAGGTAGACGATTTAGTCTTGTTGAAACTCCAGCCGTATCGTCAGCACTCGGTGGCTAAGCCTTTGTCAGCTAAGTTGACTCGACGCTTCTATGGGCCTTTCAAGATCACGGAGCGCATTGGCGCAGTTGCCTATCGGTTGGCCCTCCCGGCAAATGCCAAAATTCATATGTGTTTCATGTCTCATTGCTTCGCCCATATAAGCATGATGGTGTGGTTCCGGCAACGCCTGCATTCGCACCTGAATTCATCAATGACCAGCCAATCTCCATGCCATTGCGTGCTATTGCTGAACGCAACATACTTGTGAATGGCCAACCTCGTTTGGAATGGTTAGTAGTGTGGACTGATGGGTCCGAGAATGATGCAACTTGGGAGCCCGTGGATCACTTGCAGCGTGTCTTTCCTGATTTACGCCTTGAGGACAAGTCGATCCTCAACGGGGGAGAGATTGATACGCCATTTAGTGAATCGGCGGGATCGGTACCGAAGGCTTCAGCCTCGGTAACGAGGGATGACGTCCCAGCCTCGTTATCGAGGGTCCCAGCCTCAGTAACGAGGCCCGTCCGAGAGCGTCGACCTCCGGCGCGTTTTAGGGTTTAATATTTAATTAATGTAATTCTTTTAAGGGAAATTCCTTTTGGTGCCCTTTAGGTTTTGCCTTTTCCTTTTGGTGCCCAAGAAAAAAACTTATTCCTCTTGGTACCCCTGAGGTTTTGGCTTTTCCCGTTGATGCTCCTCTCCGGTTCATATTAGCTCATTTCAAGCTTACCATTATGTTCATCACCCTTAAATTAGTAGGATTCAACTCTTAAAACACTTAAATTCATAACCAAACTACATCAATTTGAATTTTTAAACAATCCTCTATTTTAAGGGGTTGTTTACAAAATTGTTTAAAAATTCAAATTGATGTAGTTTGGTTATGAATTTAAGTGTTTTAAGAGTTGAATCCTACTAATTTAAGGGTGATGAACATAATGGTAAGCTTGAAATTGGCTAATTTGAACCGGAGAGGGGCGTCAACGAGAAAAGCCAAAACCTTAAGGGTACCAAAAGGAATAAGTTTTTTCTTGGACACCAAAAGGAAAAGGCAAAAACTTAGGGGCACCAAAAGGAATTTACCTTCTTTTAAACAGAGTATTATAAACTCCTTCTCGGGTTTTCTTTATGGTTTTTTCCCGGGACGCTTTTATTGAACCGTTAGGGCTTAGTATTTATACTCTCTTGTTACTATCTTTTCAGTCACTCAATAAAAAATAGTTTGCCCTACTTTTGTCTGTTCTCCCACCTTTCCCTTCGTCACCCTTTATTCCTTTACCCCCCGACCGCCGGCCATTCCTGTCGACTTCAACAGCTCGGTGTCAAGCATCGATTCGGTTCTTGCCTTAGGAACCGTATCATAGATTTACACTTTACGTGTGTATAAACCTTAAAATTTTACGAGGAAAAAGACTAATACACCTCAAACTTCATCTTATGAATACACTCATCTCTTTGAGAAGTGCATATTTTGTTACAAGTTCAATTTTAATTTACAAACTTGATTTATATTTCTAAATTTTTCGATTCAAAAAACACTTTTATTTCATCCATGTTTCCATTAATTTTTAAACTGCAAAATTTATTGTGCCAGTGTTGCATAACTAATTGAGGTATAAATGTATAGCGTGGTGATTATGTGAAGTCCCTAGCGATTCTAGGGTTTTGTCTGGCTACTTATAATAGGTAGTGTTATTAGTGATTTCTCAACTATCACAAGTGGTGAAATCATGGCCCCTAATACACATTCGGATGCCATTGCAAACTTTGGTCTTAATAATATCATGGTAAAGCTAGATACTTGCCTCTTTTCCAGTTGAGATGCAACCATTTATATGATTGAATATACCATGATTCAACATTTTGAAAAGAACCATGCGAGTTCTAGGATCAATGGCCTGACACACGCTCGCAAAGATCAATTCATAAAAAAATGGCCTAACAATTTGTGCTAGTTAATCCAATTATTCACAAATGAACACAAGAGAAAACTTATAGCACAAATTACCTGTTCAACGGTGGCGCGATCTGCCTTCTCAGTGGTCTTTGTTCTACCAATAGCCATATCTCTCGAACAACACTTCCACGAATTGCAGTAGTAACAGAATTTTAACTGTTTCAAAACCCTATTACATGGGCTGTGAAATATGGGCCCCATTATTTCTCTGATGGGCTCTTTCTAAATATATTTGGTCCGCATAATACGGCCCCATTAAGGCTAAGATCTGTCCATGGATTTTTTTCAACAACTAAATCAATATATGTATGACTTGTTATGAAAAGATTTATAAAAGCAAAATCACTTCAACTCTTGAAAATAACACTTAAACAAATTTTTAGGAGAACTTTTAGATCATTAGAAGAGAGAGGGAGGGAGAGTAAGAACTTTAGAGAGTGTATTTCTTACTCTACTTTGGTGCAAGTTTTACAATGAATGATGACCATATTTATAGGCCAAATATGGGGGTAAAACATAGGTGAAACTCCATGATTCATGCATGAAAATAAGGAGATGAAGAAGGTGAATAATTCACCTTGTACAATTTACCTCCAAACATACAAATGTTCATCTACATGATATGTGTACATAGATAACTTGTAGGAGGAAAATTTTGACTTCATAACATGACTCATTATATTCCTTATATACAAAGAAATATTCCTAGTATTCTTATTTTCGTATGTACTAGTTATATCCTTCGTGTCATGCACGACTATGACTCAGATTTTAAAATTAATATTAGGCATATTATAAATTGGAGATTAATATAGAAAATATAATACAAAACTTATATAAAGTCAAAATCGTTAAGGTGAGCCCAATATGATGTTAATGACTAAATGATAATATATTTATGGAAAAATATTAAAAAAATTTAAGTTGAATCATTCAATTTTAAAGATCTTTTACAAAAATAAAAAAAAAGGCAAAAATAATATAAATTCTATAATTTTTTAATAAAATTTGATTCTTTAAAAAAATCTTTTCAATTAACATTTAAAGAATAATTAATAAGAAAATATGAATAAAGATTGGATTTTTATAAAGATAAAGAATCTTTAATATTTACATGAATAAGCCAAAAAGAAAATTATAAAAAAGATAATGTAAATTTTTCTCAAAATTCAATTTATCTAGATATTAAATTTTTTTACCCTTTATCAAAATTTGATTTAAGATAAATCTTTTATATAAATAGATAAAATGATAAATAGGGTTGTGCAAGGTGCAAATTTGGACCGGACCGGATCGGACCAGAATTTTACGGTCTGGGCCAACACCGGGACCAAAACGGTCCTATCCAAAATCCATATTTTTGAGAATATCGGTCCCGATCCAAACCCGAGACTGGACCGGAAAATCCCGGTCCGGACCGTAGGACCGGTTTAGTTATAAGGTTAGTGTAATTTCTAATCTTTATTGATTTTTTTTTACTTGGGTTTGCAATTTTTGTAGGGGAATTCCTTTGATCATAAAGAAAATTAGAGACATATTTTAGTTTTTTGATGAATGAATCAAGTTCTTTGGCCAATTGAGCAAGTATAGATCAAGTAACCGTTGTTATTATTTGCACAATGATACAATTAACAAAGCATATGTTGATTGAAGTATTTTCGTAGTTCTTTGGCTAACTAATTATAATCAGTTTGCTTGATAATTTAATAAAGAGAGGAAAAAATAAAATACAAAAATATCGTTGCTACACTTTTGATCTACAATAATTATAAACTGGTCCGAAAATCGGTCTAAACCCGGGACCGGACCGGAATGGTTCGGTCCGGTCCATGGTCTAATTTTTTTTTAAATATGGTCTACCGATCTGGACCGGATCGTATGTACCCGGTAAGGTCCGGACCGGACCGGTTGCACAACCCTAATGATGTAAATGAATTCATTCTCATTTTTTTAAATTAAATTTGAATTAAATTTTTTTTACATAAATACATAGAAAAGGAATTTAATTAGTAAAGGTAAATAATATAAATAAAAATGGATCTTTTTAATATAAGGTGGGGCTAAAATCAATGTGGTGGGTCGAAAGGTACAATTTTAATATATAGTTATATATAGATCTGAGTAGACCTGTCAATCGGGTCGGGTTGGGCGGGTTCGGGTTCGGTCATTTCGGGTTCGGGCTAAATCGGGTTCCGGGTCGTTATGGGTCACGGGTCAATCGGGTCGGGTTGTAGCGGGTTTTCGGTCGGGTCGGGTTGACCAGCGGGTCTAAAATATCCTTTTTTCTTATGATTATTAAAATCAATTTTTAATTAAATAATAATATTTAATTATAATATATTATTTTTATTTATTTTAATAATAAAATATATTATAAGTTTCAAAATAAATTTAAATTTTTTTATAAATATGCTAAATCGGTCAACCCAACGGGTTTTGGGTTCTATCGGGTTCGGTTTATTTCAGGTTTCGGGTTCAAATTTTCGGGTCTTAACCCTAAAATTATCGGGCGGGTCGGGTCGGGTTAGCGGGTTAGGTCAGTTTTTGACAGGTCTAGATGTGAGCGAGTAAAAAATTAGCTACCAAAATTATTTTCTTATCTATCGCTTTAAAGATTTTTTTTATTTATTACGTATTTATTATCTTTTATCTATTTTCCTATCATATTTAATATGTTGGTTATGCAATTTAATGGGAGATTTTATCTTTCATTAAAGATAGAATTTACTTGGAGAAGGGGATAAGTTATTATCTGCTTGGGCTTTAAGGTAGTTGACCATCCCTAAGAGATATAATTTTCGGCCTTAATGATAGAAATTCCGGCCCCTTAGCTCTCCTTCTTCCATTATAAATACACATTTTCACCGTGTAGAGAGAGCATACATTGAATAGACTGATACTCGCTCAGGCTATTGAAAACACCCATTCTAGCATTGGACAAGCTAATATTCGCTTAGCTCGACTGTTCGAGGAGATTCATACTCTCTGATTCTCTAGCTTTCTTGTTTATTCCTCGACGCTCAATCGATAACTGCTCTTTTGACTTAGGCATCAGAGGTGATTAGGGGGTCCCCGCCGCTTGTGTCCATTGTTGTAACACCCCCTTCCTACACTGGAGGTATTACCGCCAGTAACTCCGATTAGGACTAAACCGAAGCTACCCAAGGCTTTAACCTAACAGAACTTATTAGAACAAGGTAAATGAAACCATTTAAAACCTAACAAAATTAAGTAAAACTTTACAGCAGAAAAGAGAATAAAAGGTCTTATACAAGCCTTAACTTAAAAAGAATTAGTAAATAAATAGAACAACCTTCTATTTAAACAAAATCTTCATCCAGTCTTCCTTAAGTTCTTATTTCTGAAACTCAACTTCACTTTGAAGTAGTTCAACCATGATCTTCACTCAAGTATAGCCATTGAAAACCTTTCTTCAACTTCTGGAGCTTCAAACATCTGAATCCGCCTCTTGAATCAACTTCCAAGAAGAACCTGATGTGTCGTAAACCAACGGTGGACACCAGTCGACCATATAAAAGAAAAGAAGATGGACGGGTTAGTCTAATGAAAGAGTAAGCAAGCGGAGAAACTAACTTGGTTCTTATGGTTGTAACTAAACATATTGGCATCCAAATCCGATTAGACTCGGATTATATTACAACAGTTAGCAGTCTTATAGAGAATAAGAAGGAGACTTGCATAATCAAAAGATAGGACACCACAACTTGTGGTTCCTTTACGAAACATGAACAATTGTTGGGAACTCATATTAATCACATCACATTTTGAAAAGCCTCCATCGACTAATCAGATTGACTTAATCAAAGTTTGATTAAGAATCATTCATAACCGGGAGTAAGAATGGTTATCAAATAGACTAACCATCCGGGTACATTAATGTGCATAACGCACTTATCTTATATTACTTTCAAAACTTTTTACAAACATGTTGGTAACTTTTAATCGACTGAAACCGTCAAGAATCCACATGTACATGTGACGTCAAGATGAGAGGGATTATTCCATCCATAATCATTGACGAACAACTAGTACCAATTGCACTTAGCTAGAGTGCATAACACCTCCTCCAGCGTTGAGCGAGGTATGAGTCATGACCCGAATATTGGGATATGATAGTGAACTAAACCTCCCAATATAGACTGTGTTATAAAGAGGTCATTGGAGACTCGGTTCCTACCCCTGAAAACTAACTTACTTCACAATAATGTTTCATCATGAGACAACATACAAGGTCACACATAACGGACCTAAATCCAGTTCTATCGCGAAACTGAATAAATAACATGGTCATTATTTCTAACAAATATAACGATCTATCATATTTTATTAAGCACGCTAGTTGTTCCCAACACAAATATTAAATGGGATTCAATTCTTCATTTAATAACAATAATGCAAGAGAGAACCGTCCACTTGCCTTAGAAGGCGTGCTCAACGTCTTTAGCAATTCCAACAGTAATCTTTATCATCCTTCTGCCAAATATAACAAAAGGATTTCTCAACAACGAGCTCACGGAACACTTCTTAGTTGTATACTCAAATCCTACAACTTTCTAATCGATAAACGATTTGATTTCCGAATATCGATTCATAATAAATCCTTAGTTATCATGCTTTAAGGAGCCATCTTGGCGGAATTATAACTAATTATCCGCTTCACTTTTGAAATAATTTTCTAAATAAAAATTGTTCATTAGCAACAGTCCTTAAAGGTGACCAAATCTCAGATCAAACGGATTAACAACGAATCCCGAGTAATTATCCGAAGTCCTTTACCTGCCAATCGGTATCAAAACTTGTATTCGCTATAACTGAAGATCCTGACGTCCGTTTCACGAGCGGTTTGAACCTGTGGGACCGTATCAACGTCAATATTATAAAAACCATAAATTTAATTAGCAAAGCGGAATCGAAAGGCCCTTACGGTGGCTCCGTAATCAACCCGCTAATTAATTTCGATTGTAAATACCTTCACTCGAGCCAATGGCTCGTTTAGCTCGATAGTGGCTCGATCCTTGAGCTCGAGGGTGACTGGGTGATACCCGGTGGCGGACCTCGCAGTGGGTGGTGGTCGGAGTGACTGGTGGTCGCCGGCGACGACGTACGGCGAGGCGAAAAGATGACCGGCGATGAAGAAATTGAATTCTATCTCCCCATTCGTCGTTCCGACCTGATTCCTCTCCCTTTCCTTGAACGAGGCAGCAGTAGCTGGTGATGGGAGCAGTGGCGAGGTAGAGAAGGCGGAGGAGAGGGCGGTGAGCTGGGCAGAGATGGCGGGAGAAGAGGATGGCCGGCGGTGAAAAAAGCTCTCCAAGTCCGTCATTCTATCCAAAACTCTCTCGGAGTTGAGATAATATGAACAAAAAAATCTCACCACACTTATCTCTTTCTCGCGGTTCCTTCCTTATTAAGAGATGATTTTAAACCAAACCCGTCTCGGAACGGGACTCGCGTTAAAGCGGTAAAATTATGTACCTCGGATGGAAAAACTTACTAAATACAAAACGTCCCGTAAATTATGTAGACCAATAAAACCAATTTTCCATGATTTTATCTTGCTACCTTCAATTTTTAAGGCTTCCGTTTCGTATTTTAAAACCTTTACAATACATAATTAAAAAGACGGCTTATCCAATAAATATTCTTTTTCCACCGAAAAATCCTAGAATTCACACCGATCCATAAAATCATTTCTTTATGATTTTAGGATAACACCAATAATTTTCTAGGATTTAATTTCCGACAAAAATATTGGATTAAACGTTAAAACGGACAAGAGGTTAAAAGGATATCCGAGAAAAATTCAAAAATATCCTTAAAACCCATAGTTATTACATTAGTACCCCCTTAAAATGGTTTCGTTCTCGAAACCAAGGAGAACTCGGATCACAAGGAAGGATAGCATAAGCTCACAAAACTACTACAACCTATACAGAAGTTTGTAGTACCCCCTTAAAAAAAATGTTGTTACCTCTGCACAAAGCACAAAACAACCACTTCTTAGTTACCAAACTTCATCTTTACAACGTTCATTAACTTTGGAAAATAGCTCAGCATTTCCTATCTAGTTTCTCAAGTCTTTTCTTCACCTCCATTTTTAGGCCAAGGTAGCCTAATCAAAGGTTTTGTTCTTATTCACGATTCAACCTGGCCTTTCTTTATAGGTGTCATCTGGTTGAATATCCATCTTATTATTATTGAGTACATGAGATATATTGATCACATACTATCAAGGAAAATATTACGGATAGAATGCACTGAAGGTGGCAATGCCAACCGATAAACAAGCTTACCAGTTCTTTCCAGTATCTCAAAAGATCCAACATAGCGAGCATTTACGTTGTCTCACATTCCCCAGCAGAATATGCCTTTCAAGGCGGATATTAGAACAAAAATGTCGTTCTTTACAATGAACTTAACATGCTCTCGCTTTACAACAACACACAACTGTTGTTGCTTTTGAGCAGTTAACACCCTTGAACATGTTGGTGCGATATCAGTTGTTGTTCTCTTGGCCAAGTCTAGCCCATGAAGAACCTTGTCAGCATTGTCATTCCAACAAATTGACAACCAACACTTCCAGCCTTACCAAGCCTAAAAAAGATTCATGTTCTTTATCGTGTAATCAAAATTCTTGTATGTGAATTCACTCAAACTCAAACTACCATTCCAACTCATGTGGAATCCAGAATACATGTCCTCGGGAGTTTGAATTTGTTTCTTTGCATTGTTCGTCAGTTTGATGAGGGAGGCCAGCGCTAAAATTTAGTTCACTCCATAAAGCTTGATGTCACTCCTTTCAAAACTTTGGAATGAACCATCCATCTCAATCAGAGATAATAATCTTCGGAGTTTTATGAAGATGAAAAACTTCATGCATGAACACCTCAACTAACTTCTGTATTCTTTACGTCATCATAAATGCATTAAAAAGAACACTCTAGATAAGTTTCTTAACAACCTCCATATTGCATTTTTCTTTCATTAAGTCTTGAACAACTAATGACAAGAATCCATTGTAACATCTTCCCATTTCCATTCTGAAACAGGAAGAGACTATAACATTTCATCTGGTCTTCTATGCTCAAACAAGACTTCCAGACAAACTAAACATATCAAAACGAACTCGGTGACATTTCACTTCATGTCAGTCCATCAAAAGGTTTATCATAAATCCTTATACATTTACTTGTTCCAGGATGAACTAATTAAGCAAATAAATATGTTTCCTTTGAAATAAGCTTTCAAAGTTCATCAACAACAGATACACATGAACAGTTTTGAAATCAAGCAATTCATAAGCTTGAATAACAAATCCCGGTGTCTTACCTTCTTGATCTTCTTCATTGATCTTAAACAATATTACTTTCCCATACTACTTTTCCTTGATCTAGTTAACAAATTCTGAATAAAATCCTAGGGTATTCACACAACCTTATTGTCATCCAAACTAAACATTTAGTCCTTCTCAAATTATTTTCTTTACAAGGATTACTTGAAATCCTTACTCAATTTCCTTATTGAGATAAAATCCAAGTATTACTTTAACCAAGAATATGAGATTTATCCAACACATGACAGTATCTTGTCAATCCTTTACATCCTTTTCTCAACCAAAACTCAGCTTGGGCATACTGACATTCAAAAGTAGTTATCTCTCTCAACTACTTCAAACTACACTCTTACGCATTACTATACCAACATATTGGACAATAATACCTTTAGTCCAATAATTTCCAACAAAATTGTCTCCATTGACAATTTTTAGTCTTTTTCATCAAAGAACTGTTTAGACTTCACTTAGCATTTTGACTTGTTGAGCAACTTAACTCTTAGGATTAAAAACATATCCTCACGTGTCCACTCTTTATATCCAACAACTTATCAGGCTGAGATTGAATAGCAATACTATTTTACATATCCAAACTCCAGACCCATTGGAGTTCTGCTTAAAGTCCTCACTTGACTATCTTATCTCAAAAAGATTTAAGTTTTCAAGACAACATGAAAACAAATAACAACTAATGGAGAAATTTCTAGTACATCCTTTACACCAAAGAAAGGATTACTACAATATCATTCCTTAGAAAGGGTTCCATTCCAAGAGTCCATATCAACTTATTTTCAAGGACAATTCCGCTAAAAAGGCAATGACTTTCTTAGGTCATGACGTCAACCAAGATGAACTACTGGCAAACTGTTTAGAGAATTCCAATAATCGTTGAATGAAAACAATCCCAAACTTTTAGAGAAGTACGGAGTTACTCCATGCTCTTCAGAGACCAACATAGATTTGTAAAGAATCTTACCAAATTTCCTTACTTATAATCGAACTGTTTTGGGAAGTTTGACCATACTCCTTGAATGGTATAGGATACCAAGGATGTACTATCTCAAAGGATTTTTACAAAGTAGTTGATATAGCAATTTCTATACAAGAAAACTCTCGTCTTTGAATCTCAATAACTTTACTTGAGAGAAATTTATATGATTACCAACTCACACTAGAAACCATTCTTTAAAACCCAAGGAATCATGTGATCTTATTCCACCATGTGATCAGGATGGGGAGATAAAATAAACATAATCCTTTACTGCATTCTCATAGGAATAAGACATGTAATCTTGCCTTACCATGTGATCAAGATAGAAGACAAAATACATTCTTACTCACCACCATGAAAACCGTAGAAAATTTATTCATGAATCCCGTATATCAAATCAACATTTCGTTAAAAAAAATTCATACCAGAATTCTACAAAGTCATAAGATTTTTCTCAAAAGAGAAAATCACAAAACAATTTCAAATATCCCTTAAATCATAACAGCTTGACAGGAACTCGACATAGGTTACTAACATACTTGCTTTAACTTGAATACTGTGGAAACAAAGATTAGCTACTCTCTTAAAGAATTGGGCGCGTCAAGCCAATGCATCACATAAAATTGCTGACCTTAATGATGCTACTAACACTTTGTTCTAATTCTGTGATGATACTTGCACATTAGCTGACCTTACCAACTTGGCCAAAGTTTCAAATTAAAACTGAGCCTCAAAGGAGCTAATATACTCCGATTCACTTCTGAGCCCCACATTTCTCTTTGAATGTGACACTTCCTTCCCTCTTTAAGGTAGAACCTGATGCAATACCTTGACTTTTCTTAATTAGACATACTGCTAGACTTTTCTAAAATCCATAGTATTGAGTAATCTCTGCCTGATTTAACTCGGTCCTAGCCCAACTTAACTTCACAGGTTTAATAACAGAGTTGATCGCTCCAATCCACTTACTTGCAAACCTTAGGGAAAATGTGATTCCGACATCTTCATACTCATACCAAAGATTCTTCTTCGATCATTCTCAACTTGTATGCCTCCTTGACATACTACTTTAAAGTGACGTATCAACGATACATTACCAAATTTCAATGCTTGAGTCCATCCACTTGTAAATTAACGACCCTTTATAACTTAATCTTCTCGATACAAATAAAAGTACACTGTCAAACTCTGCATCTAGTTCAAGACTTTCAATCCATATACCTCTCTATATATAATGAAGGACCTTTAATTTCCAATTTCTTTTAACAGAAGAATGAATGCACATGGCCAAACGAAATATTCTTAAACCTATCCCAATTTAACATTGGTAAACAAACTAGACTTCTCCATCATTCTTGTCTTCTTACTTAACCATAAGGAGAATACATATACCTTTTATTATCTCAAGTTCAAACCACATTGCAAAGGAAGAACTTGTGGTTAGGAGACTTGCCGACAACTTAACAGTTTCACCAGTACTACCTTAGGCATCAGATTTGACAGATATAAAACCTTCAAAACTCAAACACAACTGAAATTATTTTTCAGTGATAAGGTCTAAGCCTTATTGACCACAATATTGAATGATTGATGTTTTTCTCCCAACCGATTAAAATATCAAAGGCAAACATGCCAAAATTCTTCCTTGCATGATCTTCTCAAAACTGAACTTTATCATTTCCATCCTTAAAGAAACATACGTCAATACCATTGGCAAATTAGAACATCTCAATGCTGATTCCATTACTAGTCTATTATAGACCTCAAGTCTTTTCTCATTATCCCGAGTTGGGTATCATACAACGAAACTCCAATAACAATGTTACATAGGTTAGTCATCTGGATATCAACAACTCATGTAATCAATTAACACTTGTGCTAAGTAGTTAATTGAATATAAACACATTACTGATGAACTTTTACCTGTTCAATCCATTTTGACCAATCAATCTTATTCACAACAACCTTGATGATTAACCACTTGTTCACAACTTAAACTGAACCAACATTCTTCCTTTCTTTCTTACTATAATCATAAGAAATTCCCATTCCATTTAGGATTCTTAATCCTCTTAACTCAAAGGATAACAACATATACAAAAATCCGAGTTTGAACACTATCAGGTTAAAAATTGAATTGTATTTTCCAATAGATTAACAATTCAATTGATCCAACATTTGAGCACTTCACAGCTCTTTAACTTCCAACTGAGCAAAGAAAAGTACAGAATATCCATGATTCTATACTATAGAGTCACAAACATAGTTGTTGAAGAAAGTTTCCAAAGACAATCCTTTTCTTTTCAAGATTCTTTTTCATCCCTTCATGATCCATACTGACCTTTTTAGAATCACTCAAGGCTCATAAGATTCTCCAAATCTTAACATTGAGATGTAGAGGTTCCAACTCCAACTTCTATTGATACTAGAATTTTAAAATTCAGAAATTCCTATAAGAATATACTTGTGAAAACTCTTAATCTTATGACTTCAATGTCAAAGAAACTCGCTTTAAAATTTTCTTTTTAAAGACAACACTTGAACTTTCACATATCAAGAAAAAGAATTAACAATTTCTTTCACATAACTTTGAATCATGAACTTTCTAATAAAAATTCTTAACTTGAAATCTTCCATCATATGAGCTTAAAATAGGAAACCTTCAAAATAGAAATCTTTATGAAGTAGAATACTTAACTTCAAAATCTCACAAAAAGTTTCCTAATAACATGGAAGAAACGACGAGGGTACACCTAATTCAGACTCTCAAGAGAGAATAGGAATTTATTGAGAACTTGGTCAAGAACCAGTTCAACTTTAGGAATCTTCACCTAATCTTACTCTGGATCCTCTCGGAATCCATTCCAATCTCCAAGGAATCAAATGTCCACTATAGGACCTTTTTTCACATAAACCATTACAAACTTGTTACCTCGTGTTCTCCAATTTCCTTTTCTCCTTCTATCTCTTCACGAGTTTGGCTTCCAATCTTAACCACTTTCCATAAATGGTTCTAAGATAACACCCATATAGAATTCTCCGTAATTCTATATAAAAGATGAAAGTCTTAAGCAAGACTTAGGAACTTTTAGCTCTGATACCACTTCTGTAACACCCCCTTCCTACCCTGGAGGTATTACCGCCAGTAACCCCGATTAGGACTAAACCGAAGCTACCCAAGGCTTTAACCTAACAGAACTTACTAGAACAAGGTAAATGAAACCATTTAAAACCTAACAAAATTAAGTAAAACTTTACAGCAGAAAAGAGAATAAAAGGTCTTATACAAGCCTTAACTTAAAAAGAATTAGTAAATAAATAGAACAACCTTGTATTTAAACAAAATCTTCATCCAGTCTTCCTTAAGTTCTTATTTCTGAAACTCAACTTCACTTTAAAGTAGTTCAACCATGATCTTCACTCAAGTATAGCCATTGGAAACCTTTCTTCAACTTCTGGAGCTTCAAACATCTGAATCTGCCTCTTGAATCAACTTCCAAGAAGAACCTGATGTGTCGTAAACCAACGGTGGACACCAGCCGACCATATAAAAGAAAAGAAGATGGACGGGTTAGTCTAATGAAAGAGTAAGCAAGCGGAGAAACTAACTTGGTTCTTATGGTTGTAACTAAACATATTGACATCCAAATCCGATTAGACTCGGATTATAATCCAACAGTTAGCAGTCTTATAGAGAATAAGAAGGAGACTTGCATAATCAAAAGATAGGACACCACAACTTGTGGTTCCTTTACGAAACATGAACAATTGTTGGGAACTCATATTAATCACATCACATTTTGAAAAGCCTCCATCGACTAATCAGATTGACTTAATCAAAGTTTGATTAAGAATAATTCATAACCGGGAGTAAGAATGGCTATCAAATAGACTAACCATTCGGGTACATTAATGTGCATAACGCACTTATCTTATATTACTTTCAAAACTTTTTACAAACATGTTGGTAACTTTTAATCGACTGAAACCGTCAAGAATCCACATGTACATGTGACGTCAAGATGAGATGGATTATTCCATCCATAATCATTGACGAACAACTAGTACCAATTGCACTTAGCTAGAGTGCATAACACCTCCTCCAGCGTTGAGCGAGGTATGAGTCATGTCCCGAATATTGGGATATGATAGCGAACTAAACCTCCCAATATAGACTGTGTTATAAAGAGGTCATCGGAGACTCGGCTCCTACCCCTGAAAACTAACTTACTTCACAATAATGTTTCATCATGAGACAACATACAAGGTCACACATAACGGACCTAAATCCAGTTCTATCGCGAAACTGAATAAATAACATGGTCATTATTTCTAACAAATATAACGATCTATCATATTTTATTAAGCACGCTAGTTGTTCCCAACACAAATATTAAATGGGATTCAATTCCTCATTTAATAACAATAATGCAAGAGAGAACCGTCCACTTGCCTTAGAAGGCGTGCTCACCGTCTTTAGCAATTCCAACAGTAATCTTTATCATCCTTCTGCCAAATATAACAAAAGGATTTCTCAACAACGAGCTCACGGAACACTTCTTAGTTGTATACTCAAATCCTACAACTTGCTAATCGATTAACGATTTGATTTCCGAATATCGATAGATAATAAATCCTTAGTTATCATGCTTTAAGGAGCCATCTTGGCGGAATTATAACTAATTATCCGCTTCACTTTTGAAATAATTTTCTAAATAAAAATTGTTCATTAGCAACAGTCCTCAAATGGATTAACAACGAATCCCGAGTAATTATCCGAAATCCTTTACTTGACAATCGGTATCAAAACTTGTATTCGCTATAACTGAAGATCCTGACATCCGTTTCACGAGCGATTTAAAACTGCGGGACCGTATCAACGTCAAGATTATAAAAACCATAAATTCAATTAGCAAAGCGGAACCGAAAGGCCCTTACAGTGGCTCCGTAATCAACCCGCTAATTAATTTCGATCGTAAATACCTTCACTCGAGCCCATGGCTCGTTTAGCTCGATAATGGCTCGATCCCCGAGCTCGAGGGTGACTGGATTATGCCCGGTGGTGGCCCTCGCAGTGGGTGATGGTCGGAGTGACTGGTGGTCGCCGGCGATGACGTACGGCGAGGCGAAAAGATGACCGGCGGTGAAGAAATTGAATTCTATCTCCCCGTTCGTCGTTCCGACCTGATTCCTCTCCCTTTCCTTGAACGAGGTAGCAGTAGCTGGTGATGGGAGCAGTGGCGTGGCAGAGAAGGCGGAGGAGAGGGAGGTGAGCTGGGCAGAGATGGCGGGAGAAGAGGATGGCCGACGATGAAAAAAGTTCTCCAAGTCCGTCATTCTATCCAAAACTCTCTCGAAGTTGAGATAATATGAACAAAAAAATCTCACCACACTTATCACTTTCTCTCGGTTCCTTCCTTATTAAGAGATGATTTTAAACCAAACCCGTCTCGGAACGGGACTCGCGTTAAAGCGGTAAAATTATGTACTTCGGATGGAAAAACTTACTGAATACAAAACGTCACGTAAATTATGTAGACCAATAAAACCAATTATCCATGATTTTATCTTGCTACCTTCAATTTTTAAGGCTTCCGTTTCGTATTTTAAAACCTTTACAGTACATAATTAAAAAGGCGGCTTATCCAATAAATATTTTTTTCCACCGAAAATCCTAGAATTCACACCGATCCATAAAATCATTTCTTTATGATTTTAGGATATCACCAATAATTTTCTAGGATTTAATTTCCGACAAAAATATTGGATTAAGCGTTAAAACGGACAAAGAGGTTAAAAGGATATCCGAGAAAAATTCAAAAATATCCTTAAAAACCACAGTTATTACAGTTGTTTTGCAGGTCACATGTTGAGAGAATTAGTTGGAACAGAAGAGGAAAAGGAGCATGCAATTAGTGCATTAAAGGAGGAATTTTTGTGCACTAACAATAGATTATCTTATCTTTATTTTTATTTGGGGGTTAAATTTTAAGCATAATTATTTTTGTTAGTATTTTTATATTCAAATTAACTATATTTCAAAGATGTTATTTTATTTCAAAGATATATATTTGATCTCAAATACATATTTTTTTATGTTTTTGTATTTCTCTTTTACAAATATAATAAATATAATGTTTCTTTTTTATCTATATTGGTTAAAATTTACAAATATTATTTTATTGGAGATTACTTTTTTTATAATTATGTATTTAAAAATATTATTTTAATAAATGGTGATGTGGCGCAACGTGGTGGCAAAAATTGTTACCACTTTAGTTATTAGTAATAGATAGATATTCATCATTCACATTTACCACATTTAATTGCACCCATATTTATGTATATATTTGACTTATTATATTCCATCTAACAATATATATATAATTATAATTATAAATGCCTTACAAGAAGTGAAAATGAGGAGTAAAAGAGATTAATTCGTGTGCACATTCTCCCATCTATTATTTCTACAATTTAGATTAGTTTATAACACTTTATTAACAAAAATATGAGTATTTGTGTATTGAAATATTTTTTTGTGCTATTAATTTTCTTGCTTCCTCGCAAATTTGGGGTGAGAAAAAAATGGTCAAAATACTTCCCATGGGATTTGTATTCTTATCTATAAAAAAGGATGGAGGGGATGTTTAGAATCAATTGATTATAATACTAAAATGACAAAAATTTATGAAATGAGAAATAAAAATAATAATTTGACAAAATAAAATGTTCTCAAGATGATTTAAAGCTTCTTAAGACACATGAATTGTTAAGAAAGACTATTACGACTATGTTATAAATGATTGTTTGATTTTTCCTCAGCTAAATATAAATCAATGAATTAATATATATTATAAAAGCTGACCGTTTTTAAGTCATCGTGTTGATTCTGGTCCCCATTTTATATTTAAAAAATTACTTTATATATATTATTTATTTTTTTATCTATTAAAATTCTCTTTATCTATTTTTAAAAGAATAATTTTATAAAATTCAATTTACTATTAACGATTTAAAAAATTATTTTATTCAACTACTTTTTATCCTTTTCCTATTTATCTATTTTTTTCATAAATGTTTTTTAATTTCTTTTCTATGAAATTCCTCAATTTATATAAAAATAGTTTATAAAATCGAAACTACTATTAATATAAAATTATTTTTATCTAATTTCCTATTTATCTATTATTTTTATCTAATTTTCTATCCTTTTCCATGATTTTTTTTTAGGATTACGGATTCACTTTAATAAATGAAGAAAAGGTAGAAGAATGGGACAAGTTTGACTTTTTAATGCTTAAATGAAGTTTAAATTTATTTTTTTTGGTCATTGCCACTCCAGTTCAGCGGAGAGCTTTGCTCCGTCAAACGCCTACGTCTGGAGTTCGAGTTTAAAATTATAATTATTAACATTTAACGAATATTTTGACGAAATAGTATCGTGGATGGTGTTTGACTAACGGAACGTCTTATATAGGTAGTTTATGGTAATATATTGCGATAAATACATCTTATGGATAATTTTCGGTTTTTTACCCTAAAAAAAAGAAAGAAGAAATGGGAGAAATGATCCGAAACCAAAACAGCTTTTGTTAGCGGGATTTAATATTCAGGAGGTACTATTTCAGGGCCTTCTGTTTTCGTAGAAACAACACACTCGATTTTCCACTTTCCACTCGTGGGTATCTTCTTGGTTAGGGACTTAGGGCTTTGTAGAGCCAGAGAGCACAAATCCAACCGATTTCGTGCACATTATCGCAGGTAAATTTCTAGATTAATACATAAATCCTGCTTTCTACTATCTTGAAATTTTGCCGCTAAACTATTTCGGCGGCGATTTGGGGCAAGAAAACCACTGGCAATGAAGAATGGCGGTGTAATTGACCAATCTTCTTCCGCGAATCCTAGAGGCGAAGAAAGTCCGATAATGGCGACGATGAACGGAGCAGAAGACAGGGTTTTAGCTACCGCTCAACACATCGTCAACAGCCTCCGAACCTCCAAGGACGCCACCGATGACATGCTATTCATCCTTTCCACCTTCGACAATCGCTTCTCTAACATGTCGAGTTTCTTGAATGGAAATTCGTCCTCCACCGGCGGAGGAGCCGACGGCTCGGGCCTTCCCGACACCGATCCGGAATTCGCCAGGTTTGAATCCGCCGAGCGGGTCATTATCCGGCACGATTCCGGCCCCAAGCACCAGCCTAATCGCTCTCTGTGGAATGACCAATCCGCCGATGAATCCTGCGAGTACCTGGCGGCGATCGATGAGGTGTTGCTTCTGATGGAGGATCTCCGGTTTCAAGAGAATGAGGAGGCGATGAATCGAGCGGAGATCGCGGTTCAGGCGGCGATCGCAAAGCTGGAAGAGGAATTTCGCAGCATCCTTTCGAAGAGCACTGTTCCATTGGACGCCGAAAGGCTGTACGGCTCGATTCGTACGGTTTCGCTGTCATTTGTAGAGAACGAAGGAGAAGAAGGCATTATTGACAATTTCCAGTGTGTAATTGGCGAAGTAGCGGAGTGCGATGGTGGAAAGAGATCTTACCATGAGAGAGGGCGAAGCTACGATGTCTCTGTTGATCTAATCAAACCGGAAGTGATGGCGGATCTTAGGGAGATTGCTCAGAGGATGATTAGGGCAGGTTACGAAAAGGAGTGTTGTCAGATCTTCAGCAGCGTTAGGAGGGATGTTCTTGATGAGTACTTGCGAACTTTAGGTTTGGATAAGCTTAGTATCGAGGAGATTCAGAGGGTTGATTGGAGAGCCTTGGATGAGAAGATGAAGAAGTGGATTCAGTCATTGAAGATTATGATTAGAGTCCTTAATGGCGAGAAACGGCTCTGCGATCAGGTTTTCGATGATGAATCAGAGCTGATTAAGGAGGTTTGTTTTGTGGAGACGGCCTCAGGTTGTGTTATGCAACTTCTGAACTTTGGAGATGCTGTAGCAATTGGGAATAGGTCTTCTGAGAAGCTGTTTCGAATTCTAGATATGTATGATGCTCTGGAAGATGCTTTGCCTGAATTGCAAGGTTTGTTTGTGGATGAATCTGGTGAATTCCTTTGCCGAGAGGCAAAAACTGTATTAGATGGATTAGGGGAGGCTGCAAGGGGAACATTTGCTGAGTTTGAGAAAGCTGTGAAGGGGGAATCTTCAAAGAAGCGCACTCATGGCGCTGAAATTCATCCTCTAGCTCGATACGTGATGAATTATGTGAAACTTGTTGTGGATTACGGCAAAACCCTAAATTCTCTCTTGGAATTTGATGTGGATGATGATGGTCAATCTCCACTTGCACACTGTTTGTTGTCATTGATAGGCTCTCTTGAATTGAACCTTGAGGAGAAGGCTAAGCTGTATGAGGATAGTGCGATGCAATGCATATTCTTAATGAACAATAAGCTCTACATAGTGCAGAAGGTAAAGGATTCAGATCTTGCTAAGCTTTTGGGAGATGACTGGGTCAGGAAGCGAAGGGGTCTTGTTCGAAAATATGCCACAAATTATCTGAGAGCCTCTTGGGGCAAAGCTTTGTCTTGCTTGAGGGATGAAGGACTAGGTGGATCGAGCAATGCTTCAAAGATGGCTTTGAAGGAGAGATTTAAGAGCTTTAATGCGAGTTTTGAAGAGGTATACCGAATTCAGACTGCATGGAAGGTGACTGATTCCCAGCTTAGAACTGAACTTAGAATATCAATATCTGAAAAGGTTATTCCCGCGTATAGAGCGTTTTTGGGGAGATTTGGGAATCAATTGGAGAGTGGAAGGAATGCTGGGAGGTATATTAAGTACAGTGCAGAGGATTTAGAGGGATACCTGGGAGATCTATTTGAAGGAACTCCTGCTGCTCTTCATCATGTGAGGCGATAGGTAAGTTGCATAGGAACTTCCATTGTGTTGTAGGTAAGTTTTTTCTAGCACCTTTGGCTGGTCTTTTATGTATTCAGCTTAATAATGTGCATTCATGCTTTTGTTGGCTATGTTATATAATGAAAAATGCTGAATGTGATGATACTGTAAATGTGATATTTGCAAGCTTGATGCCTTTGCCCATAAAATAACTGTTTTACATATGATGCCTAACCCCTTATTCTTTTGTTTCGGGCTAACCCCTTATTCTTGCTAGTGGGGCTAATTTGAGACATTGTCTGCTTGCTTTTTCTGAATCTAATTCCCTACATGCAAGCAAAAGTAAATACTGAATACCCTTTCAATGAGTCATCAGGGTTCATGGAAATATACTGTTATTCTGATTCTTCTGTGAAACTTCTATCATTTCCTTAAAATGACCAAACACTGGGGTTTACCCCTTTTTTCATGGTGTGAAGATAGTATTAGAATTTAGAAGAAGTCATAAGATCTCTCTTTTTCTCCCGATCTAGAGATCCTAGACCATCTCTCAAAAAGGAAGAAAAGAAAACAGAAATATTAGGTGTAAAGTGATGTGACAAAAAAAAACACAGATATAAAGCAATAATTATTTGTTTGATTTAAGTATTTAACATTTCTTTTATTATAAACTTGTATGTAATGGATACCCAGGAAAATTTTCTAGGATTATAAATTTATAAAAATAATTTAACAACGAACAGATCAAGCTAGCAAAGTAGCCAAAAACAGATCATTGTTCACTAAAAGGAAATACTAAAATGCTACAAAACTTAAGACAATTTTAGTCCATTTGCTTTTCATGCTATGGTGTCATATATGTACACCTTTCAAGCCCATTAATTATTGTGTAACTTGACAAAGTCACAAAGAATCATTGAACTAAAAATGGCTACAGCATCATCAGATTATCATCAATACCAACCACGTTCTCATTGCCACCCCCTTTAAGCTCCAGCTAACGCTTGAGCTTTCATTTATCTGCCTTTTCCCCTATATCAGATAAGATTTCATCCATGTCTTGGAAGTGAGGCCAGCTTTTTCCACTTGTTATGTCACTCTTGCTTTCCTGCTAAAGTAGAGGCAGGAGATGGTCATCAAGTGATAGAGGCAGAGAATTGCACCAGTGCGAGAACAAAAAAACAAGTTTTACTTCCATACTTAAGAAGCATTTAAAAAAAAAAACATAAGTGATTAAGATAGGTCATGTGTGAGACATAATCCATCATAGAGCATCCTTGCAGATAATAACTTATAAATGATAAGACAAGTCGTAGTCAACTTCAAAAGCATTGTTGAATACTCTTAGCTTATGTCTATGTTCAAATCTAGCATTTTGGATTGTGAACCCTATCTATTTGCCCATGTCTATAATGGAAAGCTAGAGAAAAGTCACAGACCTCATATTTCTGAACTAGAGATGTCCACAGGCTTTTACACTGAGCCGGTGTTCTGTTAATTCCATCAGCCAACAGGCTAGTGGAAATCTCTTGCCAGAGAGCCATCCTTCCCTTGGAAACTTGAAATCTTTCATGTAATTCCCCACGCAGTCTGATAAACTTCTTGATTTCGTCGGGTTTCCATTTGTTTTTGTTTCGCTTGTTTGGTGTGGAAGGCTCACTAGAAACTTCTTGTGTCTCAACAGTCTCATATTTGCTCACTTCTTCCTTCTCGTCTGTCTTGTCCTGCACAGCCAAACCATTGCTACCATTTTCCAACTTATTCCCCAACAATGTTGAGGGCTCAATATTTGGTTCAAGATCGTCAGAATCCTCAGAATCAGATGTTGCGCTTCTTTCTGTTTCAGAGTTTGAAATCGCACCTTCCACAAATGCCAAAAGATCTTCAGCATTCCCTGAGCAGAAATTTTTACAGGATAAGCATATACTAAAATTTTACAGGATAAGCGCCATATACCACCTCCGTTAAGAAAAGATTGTCATTTTAGCCTCTAATCTTGTTAAGAATTGTTTGTCATTTTAGAGTTTAATGATTTATTGTTGAGCTATGAAGTTTGTTATTGAAAACTACACATATTAACTCTTTCCCTGCAAATATTTTTTATTCATTGGCTACAAATGAGGTGGGTATTCAACAAATTAAGTTTGTTATAACATTTTAGTTTTAATTATTTAATCCTTTAATAGTTGTGCCAAAGACTAAAATGACCATCTTCAGAGACCAGAGAAAGTAGTAATTTACAAAATAGGACAGCCAATTTCTTAGTTTGTTACCTTCATTATATTCCCTTGTGCTAGGCCTTTTCTTCTTTTGATGATCAACTGCCTTTCTCAAAGCCGGCATTCCAGACGCACCATAGGACTTGCCTGATAACCGTGAATTGACTTCCTCCGAAAGAACAGCTGCTGGGTTCTCTGTGGCTATGGCAATTACATCAGGCCTCTTCCCACTGTATTTCCTTACCATTTTCCTTAGTAATTCTGACACAGTTCGCTCCATATGTGGAAGAGGACAATTCACAGGACAGCTTGACAATGCTGCATGGGCAGCTTTGTAAAGAGCATCTAAAAGCTTTCCCTTATCAAGCCATAAGCAACGAGTTGTTATTCTGATTTTTCCTTTCAAGCTGCTTCCTACTGAATTATCTTGAGGGCGCAAGACTTCCATACTGAAAAGAGGCATGCAATAACTGTCATTATAGCAAAAAGACTATTGCCAAAGAGAGAACTTTTTTTATTTTTGATTTGTTACCTTACTACAATGATACCATCCGATGCAATTCTCACTCTCTCTTCTACACAGAGTTCTGAAGACGTCCCAAATGCTTTATCACCGTCATTGTACATTAACTGAAAGTAGAAACTAGCTCCATTAGTCAAAATGGCAGGTGAAATTTGTTCAAGACACTGAAATCACTTGCATACCTGTAAATTCTCTTTCCCCAAGGAAATAAACCCGTCGGATATAACCTTTCTGTTCCTTAGATGAGAGACTCCAAGCATCTCCCCGTTCTTTATAACCTGAGTTCGAAATTCAAGCACATTTAAAAGTTCATTAGAGTAGAACTTCATTGTAAATGGTTTTCAATTCACAAAACAGTTAAAAGAGAGAAATTTTGATTTCTCAGGGCTACACGATAACATGGAATTACAAACTTACAGTGGTATGCCGGACACCTGTTGATTTGCCGAGCAGTTCATGCTCTTTAAGAAATAAGAGTTCACCATGAATAGGCAAAAAGTGCTGTGGCTTTACAATCTTGAGTACTTCCGCCTTCAAAACAGTAGTTACCAAATCATTAACTAGTCTACAGTCTACACTATTCAACAACTAGCATAGTGAGATTTTGCTAATGAGAGTTAGAAATACTAGCCAAGAAACTAATAAAAGTCCTTCATGTCACCTTGTTAGGTGTCATTGTATAACTCTCTTATTTTCTTTTGATTTTTCATAAAGACATGCTAAATATATCTTAAGGAGATGCCATAACATATAAAGCTCTTAGTAGAGTGGTAGTTACCAGTTCCTCCCGATGTGCATGACCAGATGTATGCAGCATCTCATTCCTTCCCATCACTATATTTGATCCAATGTCTGAAATACGATTCAGCATCTTCATCACCCGGGTTTCATTACCAGGGATGACCTGTATGTATATATATTATTTATTTGCACATGATTCTTGGTCTATTTTATATTCAAAGATGCCAAAAAAAAAAGTTATATAAATGATTTTCAGAGGTGCGCAGAAGAAACACAAGATGATAAGCAATGGAAGTGCAAGCTAAACTCAGTGCTCTGGACAAGGGAAACCTTTTCAATTTGGAAAAGAACTAGGGTAGCATTTAAAATCATAGAGTGCTTCTTCAAAGAGGTTTGGCAATCAACTCTCTGTAAAGCAAATAGTTGCAGAAGAACATGAAGAAAGCAAGAAAGTGCCAACAACTTTTTTTCTGCTGCTGCAATGAAATTTAAGGATCCGGGTAGGAATCTTGAATCTCAACTATTTTTCAACTGACACTGATTGTGAACAGACAGCACTCAACCATATCAGCATGCTTTTAGCTTCCAGAGAGTAGTCTCTTACTAGAGAATTTGGTGTATAAGAATCCAAGCAGAACCTTTTTACATTAGCTTATGAACATAAATCAATACACAATATGATTTGGCAGAATTTATGACCCATTTCCGGTTTACCCTAGTAGCATGGAAAAAAATAGTAAAGATGCTGAACCATCAATCTACAGCTAGTAAAGCTCGAGTGCTCAACCGACCTCATTAGTAACTTATATAATTAAAGGGATACATTAGATAAAAGTAAATATTGATTGCTGAAAAGCATCAAAATTGGCATACGAACATCAATGAAGCACACAAAAGTTACAGATGTAACCACTTTTAAATCTAGCATCGATACCTTGGCAGAATATAAGATAACGTCTTCTTTGCTTAATTTGAGAGAATGACTGCTTCCGTATGAAGCAAGATTCAAGGCAGCGCGTGCTTCTGCCTGACACAATTTAAACTTATCACATGCTACAAAAAGGCAAGAACTACTGTATTCATTGTCTCTATTAAGGGAAATGTTTATAAAACATCTATCATAACTTACTTGAGAGCCTGTAGTGACAATCAGCAAATCTTTTGGAGCATAGGCATCAATATCTTCCACTTTTACCTAGATGGTAGATACTTGTCACATGACATAGGAACAACAACATGGGCAAAGTTCTATAACGATCAACATGTCAAATGTAAAATTATCCACTCAGTAGAATCTCACTTCAATATATTCCACAGGATTTCACATACTATAAACATCCCTTTTCAAAAATATATATAGAATCTCACTTCAATCTGTATCGTAATTATATTGGACTGAAAGTTAGAAGCTCGTTCCATAAATTGGCTAGACATCAAAATGGAGAAGAATGAGAAGTTGTCAATATTCTTCCTACATTTCTTTAAGAAAAAATGTGTAAAACACATAATGAAACTCAAGAAGAGAAAAGGCTGAAAAAAAAACAGAGATGAAAATTTTACCAAAATTACATACCAAAGTTGATGGATCTATAGGTGCCTTTCCATCCTTCCAAGCAGCATCAAGATATGTTCTTAACGACATTCCAACAAAGACCTGTAACAGTTACTTCAGAGTCACGGATGCTAGCATCTCAAACAGATTTCACAATTCTGCAGATTTTTCAATGCAGAAATAGGATATAAAACACAACAGAAATTCCAAAGCAAACATACCAACTTTCGGCCAGTTGCATCTGCTGCTGCCTTGATACTTCCAAGGCGATGTATGTTTGATGCAAATTGGGTTGTGATCACCCTTCCTTTAACTTCAGAAATACGTCTCATCAGTGCATCTGCTACAACACTCTCACTAATTGTTCTTCCAGGAGATAATATGTTTGTGGAATCGCTCATCATCTATGAGAAATAATTTAGTGCAATCAATTTTGTTAAACTTGCATTTGCACAAATCTAGTGAAAGTAAGCATCCAAAGATGAACAAAGACCAAGGAGCTTACCAACGTAACTCCCTCCTTTGAGAGTTCTTCAAGCGCAACTCTATCAAATTCTTGTCCATCAAGTGGTGTCTCATCGATCTGGTATCCATAAATACATCAGATACTTTCAAGTGTTTTCAATCAGCAAAAAAACAATGCACTCAAAGAAGTTACCTTCCAGTCCCCAGTGTGGAGAATTGTGCCATCAGCACAGCGCATAACTAAACCAGAACAATCAGGTATGGAATGTGTGACCCTAATAGGCTCTATCTCAAAAGGCCCAGCCATGAATTTTCTTTTAGGTCGGAAAGACTTAAGTCTTGATGGAACAAAGATTCCAAATTCTTTCAAGCGTTTCTTGATCAGCTGTTCAATAAGAAGAAGAAAAAAGAGAGATTTTCATACCACATGAGTATTTAGTTCCTAGTATGGTCTATATTACTTGATAAAGAACAACAGAATTAAAACAGCTCCTGATTCACATGTAAGTAGATGAAAACAGAAGTTCCTCTAGACCTCTATACTATGCCATAAATGCTTCTTTGAATTTACATCTCAGACGAAAATCAGACAGCAATCCAGCTTGGGAGCTTAAAACTTAAAAGTCAGTTCACTATGCCGAGAAATCTTTTAAAAACTACACAAAATGCATTAGTAAATTGATTATTATTCCACTCAGTGCATAAAAAAAATACTATTGTCTTAAAATAAAACAAGAGAAACCAAAGCTACAACCCTGAACCCCTCTGTCTCCTGAAAAGATAGAAAAAAAAAATGAATATATTGGAAAGAAACTTTCCTATAAAGAGTCATATACCTCCATTGTGAAAGACGATGCAAAAATTGGAGTGCGTGGATCCAAGGCTGGAATAACCTGCTCAAGGCACAATACAGTTGATAGGACATCAAACAAAGATACAGTAATTCCATAACTCCTACATATACAAACTTAAAAAACATCATCAAAAAGGAAGCTATATATGTCAGCATAATGACAATGCTAATATACAACAATGTCAGAGAATTTCCAAAATTGCCATTGTAGTGGTTCAGGGTCGGTGTTGTTCCGGTGGAGTTATTGAGTAACTCTATGGGTGAAGTTACTAAAACCCTATAGAAAATTAATGAACCCGTCAGAAAAAAATAAAAAATAAAAAAATTATAAGTTGATATGGAGAGAGGAGAATCAAATCTTAGACGTTGAATTGTTATTTAACGACCATGATCTTCTCAACTCTATCGATAGAGTTTTTTCACAACTCCACTGGAACTAAATCCGTTCAGGGTAGACAATTTGCACCAATGCCAAAGTTATGCAATTATAATCATACAAGACTTAAGAAAAAGTATTGATCTATTGCCTTTCTGACAACTAATATGAAATATGATTTCACAAATTAAAATCCTTTCCAATTAAATGGCCCAAGCTAAGCAGAAACAAGTAGTTACTTAGCTTAGCAGTTTAGCTTATAGCTAGCTGTGCTAAGAGAATATAGGAGGCTTTACCCAAGGTAATGCACCAATATGATCTTCATGCCCATGTGTAATGACAACAGCTTCAATTTTGTGGTTCCATTTCCTTATAAAGGTGGTGTCAGGTATGATCTTTTGAACTCCGAGGTCCTCACAGCTGAAATGCAGAAAAAAAAAAGGTAAATAACGGAAATTCAGCAAATGTCACTGGCCCATAATTGATCCTTCTACAAACCTCTTTCTCAAAGTCTTGAGCTCTAGTGTTGTAAGTTTTCAAGCATTATTAAGTTTGATTTAAGGCCAACTTCAGGACAGCCTGATTGGTTCAGGTATGCAGACTGATTCAATAGATACATTGTCAACAGATGGATGGAAAAGCTACTTATAATTTCAAATTGGCATAACTTGACCACTGACCAAGTTTCCAATACAAAAAAGGATCGCAAATTGTTTTAATGCTTATACCTTTAAGAATTCTACATTCAGAAGCTAAAATAAGCTACTAATGTTAAGTAAATGCTTCTTTCATCAGTGAACTCCATTGAGGAGACCTGTCTAAGTTTGCAAGACTCTTTATGCATTATATCATATTCAGTCTAAATCAGCTCAGTAAAGAATAACAGGAATAGGTCCAAACTCCATTACTCCAATGAAGTTATTCAATCCCTCCGTGAGATAGTGAATTTTGCATAGTTGGTAAAAGAATATACCACAAGTAACCAACTTCAAACAAATGAAGCAAAGGATTCTATTCATGCATAAAGAAAAATATAGTTTGGAGAAACCTACTCAGGAAACATGATGCCAGCATCAATGAGAATATAGCGATCATAATTTCCAACAAGCATACAATTCATTCCAATCTCTCCAAGGCCACCAATAGGTAGAACACGTATAGGTGGCCCGCTAGATCCTTCATAGAACTGTTCCATCTTTCGTTTCACTGAGTCCTCCATGCTTTTTCTTGGACCCTCCATCCTTCCTGGCCTTTTACGTGGTAATCTAGATCCAGATGTACCTGAAGGAACATATTAATTTTAGGGAAAAAAAAACAGCCGTTAACCTAAAGGAGAGTTAATCATATTATAAATAAAAGGGAATTGTAACATATTGTCTAATACAAGCAAGTGAAGAAGTCTATAATATTAACTCAAAAAAGGTGGAATGAAGCAGCTGGTCTTATATCATCACATATTATCATCATAATCTAAATCTCAAACATCAATTATCATACTAAGTTGGGAAGAAAGAAGCAGCAGCAGCAGCATCAATTATCAAACATCAATTATCATAGTCCATTATCTCACCTTCATTATGCTCGAGAGCTTGAAACAAGCAGCAGCAGTATACTTTACCATCATAATCCTAACCTTAAATCTCACCCAAAGAGACCAACCCAGATGGACAATTATCCTACGTCCTAAGGGAATAAACTTACTCCCCCTTTGCTCTTCTATCAAGTCATTCATGTATAGGTATTGGCACAATATTTCAGCGTGGTGGCATAATCAAAACCTATGGAATCATAACCAACCTAAACCCCAGAGAGATCTCCAAATGAAATAATATCAATCAGTTGGAAGCATACTCATTTTTATAGTAAAAAATTTAGTAATGTTCATTTATAATAACCCATTACTTCCCTTTCGCCATTAGGCATTACAGCAATCTCTCTAAGACTAGAATTTTCAGGATCTCTGTCCAAAAATATACACAGCATGTTCATAGTTTGCCATCTAATGCCAATTTTTTTGGGGTTTTTTAATTTCCCTACCTTCAACAAACAGAATTACCAACAAACAAAGCAACAATCCGTCGCTAAATTTCCACCTCTTTGCTTATCACCCAGTATATCATATAGTAACTAGCTAGAACACTTAAATCGACCTAGTTGAGAAGGTTCTTATCGAAAGCCAGCATCGCAATTACTTAAAAAGAAAAACCCCTGAACGAGAAAGGAATCAAACAACAACAAAACAACTCAAAGAAACAAACTTCGTAGGTGATAGATAAGGCATACCTGCGACAGAAGAAGTTCCAATAGCGCAGCAAATGCTGCGACTTCGACTTCGACTTCCATTGTTGGGGCGGTAAGGGAGTCTACATGGGCAAATGGATATAGCACTCAAAGCAGCCATTTTGAGAGCTCGCCTTAGTCTACTACCATATAAAGAATAACCAGAGAAGAAAAACAAGTAAAAGCCAACTGAGCGCCGGCGAGAGAGAGAGGAAGGAGGATATTTGAAAGGGTAGTAAAAAATATCTCCCTCACCAGTCACACCACTCTCTTATCGTCTGAAAATGGAGAGCGATGGTGTAGGAGGGGGGAAATTGGGGAGACGAATTGATTTTGGCGAAATGCGAACCAAATCGGCACGTGACTCAGCCCACCATCACGTGATGTCGAGCCCCAAACCCGTAATGCCACGGGTCCAGTCCGTCCAAATCTGATTTGTATTTTGCGGGCCTGAATGATAGATTTTTTAAACGGGTCGTATATGTTCAAAGATATTTCTAGAACGGGCCTTACTCTACAAACACAATTCCTATTTGTGCAATTGTAACTATGCATATTTGTTAGAAATTTTGATTTTTATAGTTCTAAGTTTCAGTGATATAGAAGTTGTTTGGAGAATCAACAATATGAAGTTGGCTGATAAGGATAATTGGCGAGAAACTATTGTTGGAAAAGTTATGTTTTGATCAGTGTCAACTATTTGGGTAGTTTAGATAAGGTGGTTGCCTAGGGCTCATGAATATAAAGGGCCCAATCCAGATGGACTTGTAGTGGTATTATATACTACGTTTGATTGAAGGTAAAAAGACCCAATATAGAAATGTTTGAAATAAAAGGCATGTTGTATTTAAAATAGGGATGTTCAACGGATCGGGTCGACCCGTTTGACTAAGTCAATGGAGTCAAAAATTAATTTTTTTTACCTAAAGCCATGTTTTTTTTTTGAAAAAACCGTCTGGTTTACAGTCGACCCGCAAACTCAATGGTATTTTTATTAAAAAAAATTATATATCAATAAAATTATAAAATTTTATACGCGACTCACACGTATTTAACCCGACCCAACCCGCAAAATAAAAAAATTTGACCCTCGACCGACCCGCGCGGGTCGCGGGTCGACCTGCAAGTTGCAGGTCTAGTCAGTGCGGTTGAACATCCCTTATTTAAAGTTATTAGTGTTATTATTACTAGTTGTACCCGTCGTACCATGCACGACTACGACTTAGTATTTTATAGATATTATAAATAAGATATTAATTAACTAAAATATAATATAAAATTTAATGTAAGTTATTTTTTTTATTTTTTTTGGAATCAAATAAAATAAAATAAATATAAATTATTAAGTTTAATGTTGAGAATAAAGATAGAATATTAAGATAAAATAACGTACATTTCTCCTTCTTCTTGATGATATTTTATAATTATTTAATTTAAAAAAGAATTTATTTATAAAAAATAGTTAAAATATAATTAATTTAACTTAAGGTGGGACCATACTTGTTTTGGTGGCTCGATAAAGTAAAGATAAGATACAATATTATATTATTCATTTATCATTAATTTTCTATTGTAAAATGAAATTAATATATATCTATAAATAATTCTTTAAAAGATAAAAGATATTCATTCTTATTTTAATATATTTTAAATTTTCTATCTTTAGTTTTAAAATAGGCCGAACGACCGAAAACCACCCTTATAAAAGTCATATTGCTCTAAACCACCCTTTTAATATCAATTTACCGAAAACCACCCTCATAAGGGCTTCCGTTAACAAATGACCACCCACCCCCAACTCCCGTCAAAAAAATCCGTCTAAAGTGTGAAATTACAAATCCACCCTTTATTTTTCATTATATTATTATAAATATACCTAATAAATTAAAACTAATTATTGCACACAAAAAAGATCTATCATCTTCTTCCTCAATCCTCTTTCTGCGTCTTCTACCTTCAACTTCTCCTGTCTTCCTCTTCCATCTCATACACCACGTATCAACCATGCTCGCCGCCAAGAAATAACCTTGACCACCACCATTCAACAAATACCACGAACACCAATACCTAATCACATATACAAGACAAAATCAGTTGTCAAAACCCACCACAAAAATATGAATTAATCTCAAAAAACCCAAATTCAATCCGTATGCAAAAAGATTCGAACATTAAATTTCTCAATACTATGGAGATTTGAATCAATTAGCCACTAAAATTTTTAGCGTTCACTAAACCCAAGTGACAGCCTTGACGTCTACCAAGCAAAATTCCAACACGATTTAACCCTTTCTTTGAACTCGAATGACTTCATTTCCACCAGTGACCATGCCGGGGACAACATTAATGAAGTCGGATCTTCAACTTCGACCACCAAAATCACGGGCTCATTTTGCCCCAATCTAGATTTGGTTTGCCTTTGTGCAGTTTGGGTTGCTACTGGTTCGCCGTTAACTCCCTCCGTTCCCAAATCTCGCCTTTGTTTAGGGTTAAGTACACTAATCGTTGAATTTTTGGGTTTGATCTTGAGATTCATTTTCTTTGAACTGGAATTTTAGTGTTTGATCTTGAGATTCATTTTTTTGGCCCATTTCCTTTTTTTGTACTTTTATTTCATATTAAAAATTAATAATGGGGCATGTGCATACAACACTGACGGATTTTTTGACGGGAGTTGGGGGCGGGTGGTCATTTTTTAACGGAAGCCCTTATTTGGGTGGTTTTCGGTAAATTGATATTAAAAGGGTGGTTTAGAGCAATATGACATATTATAAGGGTGGTTTTCGGTCGTTCGGCCTTTAAAATATTTGTATAAGGAAATTTTTTGATGTTAAAGATATATTTAAATAAGTAAAAACATTTAATTGAAAGAAGTTGAAATAATAGAAATTAAAATTAATTTTTTAAATATGTGGTGGGGCCGAAATCATTATGGTGGCTCTAAAAGGTATAGCTTTAATATATAGTTATAGATTTGAAAGAAAATATTAAAAGTAAACGTGGAAAATAGGAAAAAGTATTGAATAAGGGTTGAGATTTCTCAAGAATTTCATTATATCAGCCCTTGATTCGGCCTCTGGTCACCAACATCACTTCATCTCCTCCACTCTCGTTCGATTGATTTCAATACCATAGATTTATCGCTTTTACTTTTCTTCTTCTTTTTTTGATTAGGTAAGAATTAGGGAGCTCTCCTTCACGGAGGGCGCCCTAGGGTATCCTTTTGGATGAGAACAAGAAGTTCTGGATGAGTCTTTAAACACTCAACAGGGAGACTGTGACCCAATTTCGCAATTTTGTCGGTCACAGCGTTATGATCCCTAGATATATGATTAATGGAAGTATCTTGATTTCCATTTATAGAAACAAGGATATCGGCTATTATAAGCTCAATCTCCCAAGGGCAGTGGTTTTTCCCTTTGATAGCATTAATAACTTGGAGATTATCCTCTTCAATTTCCACTTTTCCAAGATTTCTATTGTTCATATGTCGAATTGCTTCCCGAAGCGCTAGAGCTTCAGCCTTAATCACAGAGACTTTACCAAAGCTTTTTGTCATAAGGTCCATTACCTAACCTAAATGATTCCTTATGACTAGTGCTCCAATCGTGTTACCATTAGAGAGCTTAGATGCATCAACATTTGTTTTTAGGTATCCTGGTTTGGGTTTTTGCCATTTCCTATGTATTTGTTGTTTATTCCTACTTTTCTTTGAGTGCAAATCTCGTGAAACTTCTTCATCTTCCTTCCAAAGTGTGGACCTTTCCCAATTTGCGATCTGGTTTCGAATATAGCTCGCTAGATCGGTGATGTCGTCGCATTGGTCATGTTGAAAAATAAGTTTATTGCGCTGGTGCCAAATGCTCTACCAGACCACAGCCAAGCATGTGAATTCCTTTTTTCCAAAAATTTGATAAAGGTCATTTAGGATTGTTCTAGGCGTTTTGTTATGGGAATCATATACTGGAATGAGATTTGCAATATTTGTGTTTACTTTTTTTACTATGTAGATCATATATGGGCAAGTTGTGAGAAGGTGAGTTGTGTCTTCATTGGTACAGTGACATAAAGGGCATCCTCCTGGTGCTATAATTTGCTTGTCTCTTAGTCTAGCTTTCGGAAGGAGTCCATTATTGTCAACTTTCCAGAGAAAGTTTTTAACTTTAGGGTATATATCTAGTTTCCACATCTAGTTATTTATGTTCGGTGTTTATCTTTCTATGTTTGTAATTAAGTCTACTGCAGACGAGGTAGAGAACCATCCATTTTTACTTGGAGCCCAATATAACCTATCTTGAATATAATTATCCAGAATCGGGGTAGCTTGTATTTGGTCAACAATATCTTCGGGGAGGAGTTGTCGTAGTTTCTCTATTTTCCATTTGTGGTCGTTAGAAATCCAATTATCCACCATTACATTTTCATCTATTGCCATTGGCTCCTTGGCATGGGAGTGCAATGGGCCTTCTAACAACCACTTATCTTTCCAAAATTTAATCATTTTACCATCCCCAACTTGCCATATAAGACCTTTAACAAAATCCTCTCTTAGTTGGATCAATTTTTTCCATTGCCAAGATGTGTTAGATTTTAGTTTGTACGAGAATAAATTGTCATTTCTAAGATATTTTTGCGAAATTATCCTCACCCATATATTAGTTGGTTCTGCTATGATTTTTCAAAGGAATTTCATTTGTAGTGCTTTATTCATGTGTTCGGTTTTCCTAATACCTAGGCCACCCAAATCTTTCGGTTTGCATATCCTATCCCACCCTACTAGGGGTTTATATTGTCTATCTTTGTTCCAGAAAAAAAAACCTATTAATTCTATCCATTTCTGAGTGGATATAGGAAGGTAACATAAAACTTTGCATGACATAGTTAGGCTTTGTAGCCAGGTTGGAATGAATTAAAATCTACCGACCCTCTTGGGAAAGGTAATTTGCCTTCCATTTGGTGAGTTGTTTTTGTGTTTTGCCAATAGATTCTTTAAAAGTATCTTTATTGACCTTTCCACTTATAATCGGGCAACCTAGGTATTTTTCAAGGTTAGTCATTGTTGAGATTCCCAGAGTTTGTTGAACTATATTTTTTTGTTGTGCAGTCATATTTTTGGAGGCTTGGAAATCTGATTTGTTATAGTTAACTTTTTGTCCAGAGATACTACAGAATCCATCAATAACCGTCTTTACTTTGGTACATGAGCTTTGTGATGCTTTAGCAAAAATGATAATGCCATCTACAAATGCTAAAAATGGGATACGCGTACCACCTCTAGCAATGGGAAATCCTATAGATTTGTTATCAAGTTCGCTCGTAATTTGTAGCTTTCTTGAGAGGATTTCTGCTTCTATAACAAATAGGAATGGTGACAATGGGTCGCCTTGCCTAAGTCCGCGTTCTGGGGAAAAGGGTTCAGCGGGTCCGTTGTTTACAAGAACTGAGAGTGAAGCCGTACAAACACATTCACGAATCCATCCTATAAATTTCTAGTGAAAACCGAATCTATGCAAAATATCTAGGAGATAATCCTAGTTCACTCAATCATACGCCTTCTCCATATCCATTTTGATTGCAATCCATCCTTCTTTATTTTTACTGTTTCTAAACGAGTGAAAGATCTCGTGTGCAATAAGAATATTGTCATGGATAGCTCTGTTTGCGATGAAAGCCCCTTGAAGGGGGTGGACAATTTTACTTATTACTTTCTTCATCCTTTCCGTTATTATTTTGGATATGATTTTATATAAAGTTGAGCACAGACTAATCGGTCTATAATGGTTAGTTGATTTAGGATTTTCTATCTTGGGTATAAGAGTTATGAAAGTATGATTAATTTGTCGCAAGATCTTACCGGAATGGAAGAAGATTTTGACTGCTTTGATTACCATCGGGCCAACAATGTCCCAATATCTCTTATAGAATTCTGCAATCATGTCGTCTGACCCCGGTGATTTATCTGCTCCTAGACACATAACGGTATTTTTTATTTCTTCATTTGTGATGGCACTAGTTAGGCTTACATTATCTTCATCTGTTATCTCTTTGGTTATGAGATTTAGGAATTCATTAGCACTGTTACGGTTTGTTGGTTGCTTATTGAACCTTCTTTTGAAGGCTTTTCTAAATTCTTTCCGAATGTTATATGGACATATGATTTGTGTGCCTTCATTTGTTATAATTTCCTTAATCACTTTTCGATTGCGTCTACCACTCGCAATCTTGTGAAAATAGCCATAGTGTAATAACTGCGGTTTTTAAATATATTTTTGAATTTTTCTCGGATATCCTTTTAACCTTTTGTCTGTTTTAACGCTTAATCCAATATTTTTATTGAAGATTAAATCCTAGAAAATTCTTGGTGATATCCTAAAATCACAAAGAAATGATTTTATGGATCAGTGTGAATTCTAGGATTTTTCAGTGGAAAAAGAATATTTATTGGATAAGCCGTCTTTTTAATTATGTATTGTAAAGGATTTAACATACGAAACGGAAGCCTTAAAAATTGAAGGTAGCGTGATAAAATCATGGAAAATTGGTTTTATTGGTCTACATAATTTATGGGACGTTTTGTATTTAGTAAGTTTTTTCCACTCGAGGTACATAATTTTACCGCTTTAACGCGAGTCCCGTTTAGAGACGGGTTTTGGATTTTTAAACCGCCTTTTCTATGCTTACTAAGGAAGGAAGCTAAGACGGAATTCTTATCCACCGGCACCTCATTTCTGCCTTAGTCAAAGTCTATCTTTGGTTTTCAAAAGCAAAGGGAAAAGAGAGGTGAGAGTTTGGACGAACGATGGTCTCGGGAGAATTCGATTTCTCCACCGTCGGCCACCATCTTCTTCCTCTAGCTCCTCCTCCACCTCATCTCTTCTTCTTCCTCTCTTGAGCTGCTGCTGCACCAAGAAACCGAACCAGAGAGGAGCAGGACGGAACGACATGCTCGGGAAGAAAGAACGAAGGTGATCACCGCCGGCTATCTCTTCCGCCCCGCCGCCCGACGTCGTCGGCGATCGCTAGCTCCTCCGACCACCACCCACCGCAAGGGCCGCTGTCGGGCAACGCCCAGCCACCCTCGGGCTCGGGGATCGAGCCTTTAACGAGCCATGGGCTCGAGTGAAGGTATATACGATCGAAATTAATTAGTGGGTTGATTACGGAGCCACCGTAAGGACCTTTCGGTTCCTCTTTGATAATTAAATTTATGGTTTTTATAATCTTGACGTTGATACGGTCCCACAGGTTCAAACCGCTCGAGAAACGGACGTCCGGATCTTCAGTTATAGCGAATACAAGTTTTGGTTACCGATTGGCAGGTAAAGGACTTCGGATAATTACTCGGGATTCGTTGTTAATCCGTTTGATCCGAGATTTGGTCACCTTTAAGAACTGTTGCTAATGAACAATTTTTATTTAGAAAATTGTTTCAAAAGTAAAGCGGATAATTAGTTATAATTCCGCCAAGATGGCTCCTTAAAGCGTGGTAACTAAGGATTTATTATATATCGATATTCGGAAATTAAATCGTTTATCGATTAGGAAGTTATAGGAGTTGAGAATACAACTAAGAAGTGTTTCTGTGAGCTCGTTGCTGAGAAATCCTTTTGTTATATTTGTCAGAAGGATGATAAAGATTACGGTTGGAATTGCTAAGGACGTTGAGCACGCCTTCTAAGGCAAGTGGACGATTCTCTCTTGCGTTATTGTTATTAAATGAGGAATTGGATCCCATTTAATATTTGCGTTGGGAACAACTTGTATGATTAATAAAATATGATAGGTTGTTATATTTGTTAGAAATAATGACCATGTTGTTATTCAGTTTTGCGCTAGAACTGGATTTAGGTCCGTTATGGGTGACCTTGTATGATGTCTCACGCTGAGACATTGTTGTGATTAAGGTAGTTTCAGGGAGGGGAACGTGGTTCCATATCCTCTCTTTAAAAAGATTACATTAGGAGGGGCCTAATCCCAATGGTGGGTCATGACTCTTCCCCTGCTCTTCGTGTGAGAGGGGTGATGCGCACTCTAGCTAAGTGCAATTGGCGGTGCAGTGTAGACGACAGGGTAATAGGCCTCTCTATCTCTACCTCACCATATGCAAATGAAAGATCAAGGATAGCTTAAGTCATGTGGTCTTGGTACATGGTAGATGACAATGGAGGAAATACTCCGATGATCTCTACAATACCAAAATATTTCGGCAGTAGTTCGAGCCGATTATGAATCACCAACCTGTTTGTGAAAAGTTTTGAAAGTAATATAAGATAAGTGTGTTAGGCACGTTAATATACCTGAATGGTTCATCCAGTCGGAAAGCCATTCTTGCTCCCGGTTATGAATGATTCTTAATCAAACTTTGGTTAAGTCAATCTGATTAGTCGATGGAGGCTTTTCAAAATGTGATGTGATTAATATGAGTTCCCAACAATTGTTTATGCTTCTTAAAGAAACCACAAGCGGTGGTGTTCTCTCTCTTGATTATGCAAGTCGCCTTCTTTTTCTTTATAAGACTGCTAACTGTTGGATCATAATCCGAGTCTAATCGGATTTGGAAGCCAATATGTTTAGTTACAACCATAAGAACCAAGTTAGATTATCCGCTTGCTTAGTCTTTCATTAGACTAACCCGTCCATCTTCTTTTCTTTTATATGGCTGGCTGGTGTCAACCGTTGGTTTACGATACATCAAGTTCTTCTTGAAAGTTGATTCAAGAGGCGGATTCCGAGGTTTGAAGCTCCAAAAGTTGAAGAAAGGTTTCCAATGGCTATACTTGAGTGAAGATTATGGTTGAACTACTTCAAAGCGAAGCTGAGTTTCAGAAATAAGAACTTAATGAAGACTGGATGAAGATTTTGTATAAATAGAAGGTTGTTCTATTTATTTACTAATTCTTTTAAGTTAAGGCTTGTATAAGTCCTTTTTTATTCTCTTTTCTGCAGTAAAGTTTTACTTAATTTTGTTAGGTTTTAAATGGTTTCATTTACCTTGTTCTAGTAAGTTCTGTCAGGTTAAAGCCTTAGGTAGCTTCAGTTTAGTTCTAATCGGGGTTACTGGCGGTAATACCTCCAGGGTAGGAAGGGGGTGTTACACATAGTTAGCGTCAGAAAATTTAATATGTTTTGTCTTAGCCCTTTGTTTCTAGTAAGTCTTATGAAATTTTAGAATACATTCTTTTTTCTGCATTAATCAGAGTTGTTTTTGAATAACATTCGATTGAGGCGAGACTAGGATACTTTTTCGAAGTTCAACCAACTTTCTTTCAATCTCCGTTAGTTGCTCAAAAATATTACCAAAAGTGTGTTTACTCCATCGTTTAGCGTGCTGTTTAAGTAATTGTGTTTTCTTAACAAGTTGGAACATGTTCGATCCTGGGTATCGAACTCTCCAAGCATGTTTGACTACATTCCGAAAATCTTTTTTGTACATCCACATTTTTTCTAATTTAAAGGGTTGAGTTTTAATTGTTTCCTCATTACTTAGTTCCACCGACACTTTGCAGTGATCCGAGTTAGTAAAAACGTGGTTATGGGCACTAATGTTCGGATACCATTGTATAATTTGGTTACTAACGAGAGCTCTATCTAATTTCTCGTAAATGTTGTCAATTTCTGTTTTGTTTTTCCTCCAAGTAAAAACATTTCCAGTGGACTGAATATCTTCTAAGAGACAATCGTTTTTAAAATTTATCAGTCTTTCAAACCTTCCCGGTTCAGGGTACGCCCCTCCTTTTTTCTCATTAGGCTCTTGAATTTCATTTAGATCGCCTATGATAAGGATAGGGAGATTAATGTTTTGGAGCATTTCAGTTATTTTCTTCCAAAAACTTTCTTTATCCCCGACATTAGGGGGCATAGGTTAAACAGATGGCTATCGTGTATTTAGTAATTAAATGATAGTACTTTAGAATAATGTACCTGGGTTCGTGCACAATTACAGTAATTTCCTAATTGATGAGTTGATGCTCCTTCCAGAAAACCGCAATACCTCCTGCACGACCAATAGCTGGAGACCAAACTACATTATCAAAACCAGCACGTCTCCATACCTGATCACTTGGGATCGTATCCGTTTTTGTTTCAGCTATTGCCATAATTTGTATTCTTTGAATCTTACAGAAGGAATCAATTTCTGGCCAAAAAGACTTTCTACCAATCCCCTACAATTCCAGAATCCAACTTTCATGATTAATCAATAATTGTTTGGACCAACTCCTTTTTAATGCAAACACATACACAGAGGTGTTAATTTTGTTCTTCGTTTGGAGGTTAATTTCTAGGCTTCTGTCATATCCGAGTAGTACAATTATATATTCAGCTGAGGATTACTATAGATTGCATCAAACTTCCCAGGATTAACCCAAACATACATAATTCTCCATATTTCCTAATGTATTCATAGCTAAGTTCGCAACTCATATGCATCAAACCTACATGAATTTTCACGACTCTCTTTAATCTTGTTTTATTTTGATAGTGTGGGTTTCTTTGTTTTTGTCCCAGGTTCAAATTCCCCTTTATATGCTTTTGAATTTCCTGTATTTGTATTTTCCATTCACACATTCTGCATCTATTCACCAAATGTAGTCTAATACAAATATTATCTATCGGTTTCTTATATAGTCCATTTGCTTTACAACTATATATTTTACATATGTCTTTAGCAACATTAGTCCACTTAACATATATATACTCTTGTTTATTTTCCAGCTTGCTCATTCTCCTTTGCCACCTTCTTCTTTTAATCCTTCCTTTTTGTCCGTCTATTTCTTGTTTCTGTGTGAATACTTTCTCATATGGCTTGTATGATTCTCATCATTCATCCTCTTTCCTTTTTGTGCTGGGAGACTACTGATATTATTCTCATTAGTCAAGCACCAAAGTGGTTGTTTCCTTCCATTGACGACCTTGTTCCATGGCTTGTTCTTAATCCTGTCATAATAACAATTTTCACACAAGGAGTTAAAAGTTCCTACTATGATATTTCTTAACACATTACAGGAATTTCTATGTTTCCACACTTGTTTGTTCCCGTCATTGATATAAATATTTCTTAGATATAACAATTTAGAAAAGTCATAAAATGCATGTGAGCTAAGGTGTTCAATATTTTTGGTGCTATTAAGACCCGAGCAACTTGTAACACACAGAGATATCCATAGGTTTGAAAATTTCCAAATAATTTCAGCATATTCCATATTCAATAGACAATTTGAATTGAAATTTGCATAGCTTAAGAGCATTACATAGCCAGAGGCATCATACATAACCTCAAAAAGTTTCATAGAAGAAATCGTGAACAAACCGTCTTTATGCTTGATTAGAAGGGTCAAAATCATGCAAAAGACAAAGGGTGTTACTATTTTGATCATTACTTCTATGTATCATCTATCACAATTAATTTTATGGTCATACTTTCTCCTTATAATATATTCCCTAATCTTGTTCCATTTGTTACTCAAGCTCCTCATATTGCTTCCTTTCCAAGCATACGAGCATTCATCATTGGATTTTAGTTGGTTAGAATTATCAATGTCATGACACAAAACAATCCTTATCCAACCATACTTCGTCACCACATTCATAAAGCCTGAATAGCATTCATAAGACATAATATTATCCAGCCTCATTGAATATATAGTATCAAATTTCACAATAGTTCCATAATGATTCCAAGAAAACATGAAAAGGCCACCATTATGCCTCAGAATGGGAATCACAAAGGGATCCCCAGGTACAAATGAAGTCAAGGAGGTTTCTTTCAACGAGGGTATATTTTCTGTAACACCAGATATCTTGTAAAGGAAGGTCGACATATCGATCTTCCTTTTGCTTTTTTCTTTCTTGGATCCCGGGGATCCTGCCTCAAAAGGCTTGTTCAATTTGCCACCCTTTAAGGTCTCATCGACCATGTTGGGCATTGGATCATGTTAGAAATGAGCATGCTCATTCCCATCTTGTTCTTTAGAGAGAAGTGGTTCATAAACTAAGTGCTTTTTGATTGATTTTCTGTTATTCTCTGTATTGTCATCTTGTTTCCCCATTATTGCAAACACCAACCCCCGAACCCAACTCAAATTAGGATAAAACTCATAGACATTAGATAGTGTGAGGGTAGAGGACCCCCAACGCCTCCTTGTATTGATATGAAAATCATAGCTGATAGCATGCATTTATGCGTTAGTTTTAGGGCATATTTATGTTTAAATCTTAGGTTTTTGCATGTCTTTTGCTTAGTTTTTGTAGTTTTTGCATTTCGGTGTCTACTCTTGTGCTTTCGTGTTTTTAGGTCGTTTGGAGGAGCAAGGATTGGTTAAGTTGAAGGATTCAAGATTAGAGATATTCAAGTGTTTTGTCCAAGCATATCCAAGCCACTTTTGATGATCATTAAGGCCTAAGAAGTTGTGGAAAAGAATGCTTAAATCTGGGCTATCCATTCAAGTTGTTGTTTCGACACCACTTTCTTGTGACGCTTATTTCAGGAGCTACGGTGGTCGGATGAAGATGAATTTGGTATCATTGGAAAGATAACTCGAAGAGATAAAATTCATATTTTTACTACGAGTCCAAATTCCCACCATAAGTTGGTCAAAACATCTTCCGAAAATAACGTTGCAATGTTGTCAGAAGCATGGCCGCGATCGCGGCCACTACTCACCGTGATCGCGGTTTTCCACGACAACGAAGATCCAAGACGGCGATTTATCTATCTATCTATTATATTTGTTTCCTTTTATTTTATTTTTCCGTGTGTTTTGAGAGACTATTTAAGCCTAGATTTTAGCCTTTGTTTGGGACATCTATTCTCTCTTAGACCTAGTTTTCATAATTTTAGACATTGGTATTTTCTCTCTTATGGAGAACTAAACTCCCTAAATCTTATTCAAGTTGAAGCTTTTCAGACTCAAGTTGTTGTGAGATTCTACGTTACAGGTTTATTTCTACAGGTTATTTCAATTCTCTTGTGCGTAATTATTATTGATTGTGTTGATTTCTGCTTGTCTGGCCAACTTGTTGAAATTAATATTATCTATTGCTAGATCTAGGTTTTCTCATAGCAAAGCCTAATCTTTGTAGCAACTCAATTGGTTTAGGACTCGTTGGACTAAAACAATTGAGGAAGAGATTTGAATGCATGTTGATTGTTTGACTCGTTGGAATTCAATTGCATGTATCCTGTTTATCCTTGTTCTCATTGCTAATATCCCTATTATTTATGATCGTTTCGTAAGTTGTTTGGATATTAAGTTTGCATGTCTCGTTGCCATGTTATATTTCTGATCAGGATAGGAATAATCAAAAGGAATAACTTGTTTGAATCTATGATCAATTGCTTGAGGAAGAAAATTGGATACTTGAATAGGATTGTTTTCCCTAATTGATAAAAAATCCAATCTTTTCCCTGTTTGATTTATTGCTTTGCTTTGTTTAATTTTCCCTAGTTGTAGTTTACAATTCCAAAATCCCCCCCTTTTATTACCTTATAGTTGATAATAATATTGCTTAGAATTACAAGTGTATCTTGGGTTCGACCCCGACTTACCGACTATACTAGTTGAGTAACTAGGGAATTATTTTTGATTTGGCATCAATGACTTTCAGCCAGTCAATAGCACATAGATAAATTCGAAGTCTCAATAAAAAATTCAGGCTTAGGCAGAGAGAGATACAACTTGGAATATTTGGAGTCTCCGCTCCTCTCTGTGACATTCCATTGAAGGGAATGTAGCCTTGTCCTTAGAATCGCTAGTAAACTCCACTCCACAAGAGAAAACCTTGCCGAGAAGCACCCTTTATCGCCCCAAACACCAGCGGCGAACAGTCCCGCGCATGAGAGAATCCACATCAACCCTAGCCTCCAATTCGCACGTTGTTCGAAGAGAGAAAGCCCCTTTCTCAACCCTCGCCGCCAACAAAGAACAAAGGGTTGCAGGACTAACAAGCGAGCCGCCCGGAAAGCCCCATCGGACGATCGTGGAGACGAACACAAAACGCCGCTCCTTGGTACGGTCGCGTGAAATCTAGTTATCAACCACCAGATTTGTTCTTCATTAGGTGTAGCCACATCATACCTAAGGATTAGAGACACAAATTCAAAGAGGAAAACTCAAATTAGGATCCAATTTGTCGATTTAGGGTTCTGGGATTGGGGATTTTTACTTTGTTTTGGGGCTAGGGTTTGAGGGAAAAGAGACGAGAGGTTTCGGGGTTTCATTTCTCTAGAGAGCGTCGTGGATTTCCAATGCTAGTTATTATTCTTGCTTTTACTTTTCTTCATCTTATTACTTTATCTATGAGTAAAGTATTCACTATATTGCATTTTTCTTTTGTTGTTGATTTACATTTTGCATTTTTTCTTTTAACGTGCAATTTTTTATTTAATGTATTATAATTTTAGATTTAATTTTTTTATTTGTTATATAAAGGATCCATATTTTATTTCGCCCTAGGGTCCATCAAATGTTAGGATTAGAGTTGGTTTTGATGGTTCCAAACTTGAAGACAAGTCAGCGGCAGGGAAGTTGAATGACGAGTCAGCGACATCAAGTTTTGTGAAGAAGTCACTAACAAAGGACAATTGACAAGAAACTATTTTGGGAGGAAAACATCGATCTTATCTAGGCTAGTTGGAGTGTTTATTTAAGGAGAAAATCAACACAAATAAGACAAGAAAATCAAAAGAACGTGTTTGAAGATTGTGTGATTTTCCTTTGAGCATAAAGTGTTATTTTAGGATAGATTTTGTAAGATTATGTGCGATATTACACTCAATCAAGATTTCTAGCTTAAACATTGATTGTCTTTAGGTTAGAATTTCATAGGTTAATATTGCATATCTTCTGAGAAGAAAAAAAGAGCATCTTATGCATTTTGTGAGAGAAAGTTGGTTATTCGAGTGACTCGTTCGTGGGATTCGATAGAGTAGTGTAGTCGAGAGTTCTTAGGCATAACATGAGATTAAGAGTTGAGTGAGACAAAGGTAGAGTGTGGGTCAATGTTGTGGGATTCAACACTTGTACAAAGAAGAGCTTTATAAACAATTCAAGAAATCAATAGTGTGAGCCTAAGTACTTTTGAAATCTGACTAAGTGAGAAGCTCGGAAAGGAGTGATTTCTCTTTGAGTAACTAGCGGGTTTACAAGGAGTTTCTACTATACATCGTTGTATTCTAGTAATTTTTTTTGCAATTCATAATTTTCACCGCTTATTTCAAGGTCACGGACTTTACCAAAGTCGGTGACTTCTACTACTTACTCTAAGTCGTTGACTTCGTAGGAGTCGACGACTCCTTAAGTAATAACGATCCTACAATTGGTATCAGAGTCAAGGCTCTATATTTTTTAGTACTTATTTTTGCAGGTAATATGACTTCAACCAACATTGTTACCAACGGTTCCTTTTGGAAGCCTCCCATCCTCAAAGTCAGTGAATATGATTGGCTAGTCGAGCAAATGAAGACTCGTGTTTGCTCCCTGGATGAAAAATTATGGAAACTCATCGAGATCGGTCAACATACCTTTTTCAGGGTAGATGTGAAAAATGAGAAGACTATGGTTGACTATGATATTGTTGGTTCAAGAAATTGAAGAAGAATGCAAGGGCGAAAAAATTTCTACACCATGGCCTTACTCCAAGAGACTTAAAGAAGGTTATTAGGTACAAGACCGCGAAAGAAATTTGGGATGCTCTCAAACGATTACATCAAGGAAATGAGGATGTGAAGAGAGATAGGATGCTCTCAAGAGATTACATTAGGGAAGTCGGAGACTTGGTCATGATGAAGTTACACTTCATCATGCGGTGACACTACATAAGGGGTTGATCTACGATACGAGGGACCTTTCAGAGTCCTTAAGAGGATTGAAAAGAACGCATACAAGGTTGAGTTACCGTCAAAGTTCAAGATTCATTCGGTCTTTCACGTGAGCATGTTCAAACCTTATGATGAAAACATGGATGATCCGTCTCGAGGGGACACACACCGGGCACCAACGGGAGTGAAGGCCTCTTACGACAAAGAGGTTGAAGAAATCATGGTCGAGGGATGGTGCGGAAAAAGTACCGAAGATTGAGGCTCGAGTACTTATTTTGATGGAAGGAGCTTCCCGACTCCGAGGTGACACTGGAATCGGCCAAAGCCTTGTGGCAGTTCAAGGACAAGATCAAGGCGTTCAACGATAGCGTAACAAGGGCATTGTGAGATTTGGCGGGGGAGGATGAATGGATGATACAGATTACATACCCGAGTCGCATTTATAGAGACTTAGAGGCGTCGAGGGGCTTCTAGATCATTCTGGACTTATACAGAGCATTATGAAGAGGTCTAAGGCATCCTAGACCTTAATGGGACTTTCTAGAGATGTGTGGAGCTCTCTAGCATTGTACAAAAGCTTATAGCCTTGTCTAGACTATTCCACACTTGTATAGAAGGGTCTAGAGAATTATGCATGCTTAGAGAAAGTCCTAGGAAGGAGGTATATAGAGTTTTCTATCAATAACTTCTCTAGAATCCTCCTTAGTCATATAAAGGGCATAACTTGCTTATAAATATACCACCACCTTCTCATTTGCAAACCATCCAAGCAAACTTATAACCAAAGCCTTCTAAAGCATTTCAAGCAATACAAGTTCTCTTTTCCCACATTACGGTTGTGTTTGTCAACTTAAATAAATTAGTTTATAAACTCTAACTAGTTAACAAAAAACTGTAAACTCCGTCAAGTAAAAATAAACTTATTACTCCCTCCGTCCCATTAAATTTGTCCAAAAGTACACATTTCACACAAATTAAGAAAATAAAGAAATAGAAAAAGTAACCAATGGGGAAAGGAACGAGGGTATGATTGTGATGGGTAAAGATGAGTAGAAAGAGAAAGAGAAAGGAAATGACAAAAATGGGTATTGGGATAGATATTTGATTGGATAATGTGGATCGGATAAAGGTGAGTTTGGATAGGGGTAATATTGTAAGAAAAATTTGATATAAAAGGATGGACAAACTTTTTGGGACGCCCAAAGAGGAATACTAGACAAACTTTATGGGAAGGAGGGAGTAGTAATTTATCAATCGGTTGAAATGATAAGCTAATTTTTTTAGCTTATCTGCTGGTTTACGCAGGTTTATTTGGATAAAAAGACAATCCTACCCTCTATGCTTATTTAAAATTACACAATTTACTAGGTATAAAATGAGCCCCACGTCCTTTCTTCTTCTCCCTCGTTCATTATTTTTTGCTCATTTGTAGAGAACAGAGTTCATACTCCCACGTTCCTCCTACAGGTTTTTATTGTTCTCTCTTTTTCTATTCTTTAGATTAGAGTATGCTTTCTTATTATCAAGAATCTTGTGGCCTGATTTTACCTTGTTCGTTTTGATTTTTCAGCAATCAAATCCATCCAATTGAAAGGGAGTGAGGACCATTACGAGCTACAGATGTTCGACGTTTGAACAAGTATCCTAAAGTCTAATTTGCAAATTTTGCTCTAAATTTAGATAGACATTTAGACATTAGGGTTTTTAAAGTTGATATTTGGGTTTGCTATTGAATTGGTCGATTTTTATCATATGAAGCAAATTGCCTTAATACCCACATACAACGATACAACCGATGACTAAAAAAAATTCCACAATTTTCACATGAAGACAAAAATAAACTAGATTATTAGGTCAAACAGAGTTTATTAGATTAACTAGTTTTTTTTATCAAATCCAACTACTCGGGTAATGATGGCTTGCAAGTTGGAAATGGTACGTCCTTGTTCATTACCCATTTAGATCATTCGACTCTTCCTGCATCGTATAAACCAATTCATCTCAAAAACATTTTATTTGTCCCTGGACTCACAAAAAAGCTTGTTTAGCGTATCCAAATTGACAAAAGACAATAATGTTTATATGATTTTATTACTTGTTGTTTTGTCAAGGATTTACAAGGCATGATGCTCCTCAAAGGAACTGTTGAGGATGGGCTGTATCAACTTCAACCTCCACAAAAGAGCCAACCTTCACCTCGGGTCTACTTGGGCGAAAGGGCATCTCTTCAAACATGGCACTATAGATTTGGTCATCCCAATGAGTCCTCTCTTAAGCGTCTAGTCTCTAGATTTAATTTACCTGTTTCTAGCAATAATTTTCCTTCAGTCTGTGAGTCTTGTCAACTTGGGAAAAGTCATAGACTTCCCTTGCATAGTCGTCATGAGTCTAGTTTAATTCCATTTGAACTTGTTTATTCTGTTGTTTGGGGTCCTGCAACTGTTCCTTCATTCAATGACAATAAATATTTCTTAATTTTCGTTGATGATTGCACTAATATTTATGGATCTTCTTTTTGCATAAAAAATCTCAAGTTCTTTCCACTTTTCAAATGTTTCAAAAGATGGTAGAAACGCAGTTCTCCACCAAAATCAAACAGTTTCAGTCTGACTGGGGTGGGGAATATAGAAATGTTTCAACTTATCTTCAAACACAGGGTATCATTCACAGAGTCTCATGTGCCCACACACAGTCTCAAAACGGGGTTGTTGAGCTCCGACACAGAACAATTGTGGAAAAAGGGTTAGCTTTGCTTGCCCATGCTCAGTTGCCTCATTCATTTTGGAAACATGCTTTTCATACTTCAGTCTATCTCCATAATAGGACTCTTACCCCCATATTAGGTCAAAAATCTCCCTTTGAGTGTCTGTATGGAAAATCGCCTGATTATTCTTTTCTTAAATCTTTTGGATGTTTGTGTTATCACCTTCTTCGTCCATACAATGTCAATAAACTAGAATTTTGGTCCTCTCCTTGTATATTTATAGGATATAGTTCACAACATCGGGGGTATCTTTGTCTTCATGTTCCAACAAACCGAATTTATATTGCTCGCCATGTGATTTTTGATGAGACGACCTACCCCTATCTCGCTCATAAACAACCCTCCTCCATCACAATCCTACCAAAATTCTCCATCAATTTCCTCCCAACCACTGCAAATTGCGGCTCTACCTAATTTTCCCTCGACTGGTGGTGAACCACCATTTCCAGCCTTGGCCCAGCCCGTAAAACCCCTCTTCGAGCCATGCACCACATCCAGCACCTTGCCCGACACTCCTATCGAACCCACCCGGTCCCCCTCGCCCATCCAAGCCGAACCGGCCTCTCCTAGCCCCACATATCAGCCTACTATCTCGTTTGACAGCTCGTCCTCACAATCCTTACAAGCGTTCCCACCTACTAATTCCGGCATTGACACATGTATTACTTCTTCTCCTACTCCATCCACTATTTTAGGCATGTTGATAACTCTAATCATCCCATGGTTACTCGTTCTAAAATGGGTAATCTTAAGCCTAAAACTTTTACAACCACCAAACATCCATTACCTTCTTTGCCTGACATTCAAATGAGCCCAAAACTTTTAGTCAAGCTTCCAAATTACCTGAATGGAAAAATGAATTGCAGGTTGAGTACAATGCCTTAATCAAAAACAGGACTTGGACTCTTACTATTCCTCCTTGTAATGCTAACATTGTCGGTTGTAAGTGGGTTTACAGGGTAAAACGGAAAGTTGATGGGTCTGTTGAGCGTTACAAACCTCGTCTTGTTGCAAAGGGCTTCAATCAAGACAAAGGTATTGACTACTTTGACACTTTTAGTCCTGTAGTTAAACCTACCACAATTCGGATTGTTTTGTCTCTTGCTCTTTCTCACAATTGGGTTTTGAGGCAAGTTGACATTAATAATGCCTTCTTGAATGGAGACCGTTATGAGACTGTTTATATGCATCAACCACCTGGCTTTATTGATCAATCTCGGCCTAATCATGTTTGTCTTTTGAGAAAAGCTCTGTATGGCCTCAAAAAGGCTCCTAGAGCATTGTTTCATAAGCTCAAGTCGTTTTTATTTCAGCATGGGTTTGTTGCTTGTTAGTCCGACACTACTCTATTTATTCGGCGTCGCTCCGGTGCTATTCTTTACATTCTGGTATACGTCGATGATTTGATTATTATTGGATTCGTGTCTGCACAAATTAATGCCTTTATTCAACTGTTAAATTCTACTTTTTCTCTAAAAGATCTTGGTCACTTAAGTTACTTCTAGGTATTGAACTGAAGAGGAATCATGATTCTATTGTACTTACTCAACAAAAGTACATTAAGGATCTTCTTCTGCGGAGTAAAATGCAGGATGCTATGCATATTGCATCAGCTGCTGAACCGGCCTCACGTCTTGTTCAAACTGGACACGCAGTTGTTGATCCACAACTTTACAGGAGTATAGTTGGTGCTTTATAGTATGTCACTATTACTCGCCCTGAGATTGCCTATGCAGTTAATCGAGTTTGTCAGTTTATGCACAATCTAATTGAGGTTCATTGGCAGGCAGTCAAACGGCTGCTTAGGTATCTTAAGGGCACTATTCATTCTGGCTTCACTATTCAACCGGCCACAGATAACCGTCTTGTAGCATTTTCTGACGCATGATGGGCCTTAGATGGTGATGATTGTCATTCTCAACATGGTTTTGCTATTTATTATGGTGGCAATTTAATCAGTTTGGCTTCTAAGAAGCAAAATGTGGTTGCTAAATCTAGTTCTAAAGCTGAGTACAAGGCTATTGCTTTTGCTTCTACTGAGTTAATTTGGATTCAACAGCTCCTTCATAAACTTCATGCGCCCTTACAGATTCCACCTATTTTATTGTGTGACTACTTAAGTGCTACTTACATGTCTGCCAATCCATTTTTTCACTAAAGGTCTAAGCATATCAAGATTGACTATCACTTTGTCAGAGAACAAGTTGATGATGGTTCGTTAGTTGTGCGTCATGTCAAGGCCTCAGATCAGATTGCAGACATTTTCACCAAAGTTGTTGGTACTGCCAGATTTCAGACGCTATGGTCCAAGCTGCATGTCCATTCTCCTCTATGAGCTTGTGGGGGGGTATTAGGATAAGATTTTCATATATTAGGATAGAATCTTATATTAGTAAAGATATTATCTTGTACTTAATATTCTATCCTACCTTGGGCTCCAAGGAGTTCCGAAAACCATTTTATAAATACATTGCTTAATTAATGAGAATATCATCAATTGAATTTACAATACAACTCAAAGTTTTACACAACCAAATAACTAGTTTTTTAACTTTAACTAATTGATGAACTTAAACTAGTTTTTTAACTAGAATGACAAACACAACCTACATCTAGTCCTTCTCTCTTAGCTTTCTAACAATATTTGGGTCTTTTTTGCTTTCTAAAAGTATTTGAGTCTTAAGGCTTGACTTACTCGAAAAGATATTCGACTTAGCTAAGAACTGCACGGTTTGAGAAAAAGTCTCTCATCTTGTGCCATACAATCTTAGTTTTTAGGAAAAATGACTTTAAATAATACCAACTATCTACCTTCAACCCAAAATAATACCAACTTTCAAAATTACCAAGAGTGGTACTACTATACACATATTTACCAATTATAACACCGTTATCTTTCCGGTCAAGATTCCGATGGAACTGATGACATGGCATCCCGAAACTGATGACAAGGCATGGATGACTAGGCATGATTGATAACATCAAATTAAAAAAAATAGAAAAAAAATAAAATCTTTAAAAATCCATCAATCCATCACGTTCTGCTAACTAAAATATTAGAAAAATATCTCCTAACAAATGGATTAAAACATACTATGTGGTACCAAAAAATACCAAAACTAAAACAATATAATTTAGAGAACCTATTTCCCATAAAACATTGAAGCCAGAGAAAACTTGAAGAACCCTAAAAGGTCGCAACAAAGACGACGACGACGAAGAACGCCTTGCCTGGGTAGATCTGTAATCGCATCTCAAATTGTAATTGTAAGGAGGTCTCATCCAGCATTTGCAATGAATTTGAGAGATGGAAGGAAGGAGATGTCAAAGTTCGTCTAGTTCTTCTACTTCTTGGAGAAGGGGAGTTAATCGATCGATGAGGAAGTGCTATCATGACTTCCCCGTGACATTGCAAACCTGCAAAAAAGGTTCAAATTACAAAAAAATAATTTTACGGATGTCCCATGTGGAAGGTTTAGATATTAAACTAAGCTAATTTTATTTAGGGTTCCAAATGGAGGAACCAACTTTCTGATTTTTTTTTTATTCCTTTGAACTGCAGGCAGGGCAAGGTTGTGGATAATTCAAATGGGTGAGTGATAATGAAGAATTGATGCATTTGAACGATGAACAAACAAACACATACAACCCCATGTATTTAGTTGAAGATCTTAGGATGATACGACAAGAGAATTTAGTACTGAAAGTGATAGTTGGTGTGTTCGTCATATTAGTATTTGTAGTATTGTTGAAATTTTGATGTTTGTGAAGATCATGTAATGTATTTTCATGGTATCCAAAAATGTGAAACTTCATTTTAGTTTGTGAAAAGCTTATCTGAAATTAGCTATGTAATGTTATCTCATCATGTAATGCACTGTTATTCTTAATTAAACAATAAAAACCAGCTTCTTGTAAGTAGCTCGATGGGAAACATATAAAGAACCTTTGGAACACCGGAAGACTCGATGGAATAGTAAGTAGCTCAAATGTACCTCCACGATTTGAGTTTTTTAACTCTTCAATATACCTCCCATCTTTGTTGAAGTGATCCTTCATAGAGCCATGTAGCATTTTAAAAGTCGTTGCCTTTGCCTTGTATGCAACCCATGTATTGATGATGACACCATATCTTCTCCTCACACTATCAATCATATATGTGGCTGGCCAATGAGGCTTTCTTTTAAAGCGGTCAAGATATTGTTCAGTGATCCATTTGGATGTAAGTAGACGATTCTTTCGCATATCTCTCACACAATAATATTCCTTATTAACACTTTTCACAAGCAAACATCCCCCTTTTTCATGCCAAGATGCATAAACCTTGAATGCGCATCCTTCCTTACAAATTACTCCAATTTTTCTTTTAGCTTTGTTACTCACCCCAAATTTCAAACTAAAACCATTCAAAATACCATACATTGTAGCAGCTTCCTTAAACATTTTAACATTGGGAAATCTTAACCCAACTTTCCACTCCATTTTTTTGTAATCAGTTTTAGAACTAACAACCATGCTACTTCTCCTTTTTCTCATCCTTGTATCATCATCTTCTTCTTCTTCATCTTTAGAATTAATTTGTACATCACCATCAGAATCTTCATATTCACTTAGCATGCCTTCATCTTGCTTCTCAATTTCAGCTTTGTATTCCCTAACTCTCTCTCTTACACTATGAAATTTCTCAACAAATGTATCTATTTCACGTGAATTATTCTCATCCATTTCTTCATCAGAAGATTCTTCAAGATCATTTAAAATTTGTTTGCCTTTCACATTAGACAAGATTCCTTCCTCATCCCCAAACAAACTTGATAAATCATCATCACTATTTGGGTCTTCACTAGGTACATAATCATATTCATCATAATCTAGCCAATTCATATCACCTTCATTGTAAGATTCTCCTAAGGCTACCACTCCATCCACTTGAGTGTTTTTGTTCATGGATGCTCTGGGTCATTAAAAATCAATTATTGTACATTAATACCCTAAATTAATCAATTAGGAGGAATATTCATACATACTCTTATTCAAGTTAATACCATGTTAATTGCTCAGAGAATTCTCACACTAAGAGTTTTTCACCTTGCCTTGTCTCGCTCGGTTGACCTCGGGAGTTCCTTGCCTTTCAAATTCCTTGCTAGATTTGCCTCGTCTTTGAAATTCCTTGCTGGATTTGCCTCGCACAACATCGTCTATGGAGTTAGACAAAGTTGTTTTGCCATCATGAGCGAGTTAAGGTTCTTCGATGTTTTGTTTTGTTCCTATACGACAATACCTTTAATCCATTTGTTATATGAGGCTAAATTTTTTTATTTTTTAATATTAGTTAGCAAATGTTTTTTGGTCAACAGTTAACAGATGTTTAACGAGGCTTAATTTTGTATTTTGTTTTAATAGTAGTATTAGTTAGTAGTCAATAACGTGGGGATTTCAAATCTATTTTTTTTAATTTGGTGTTATCAATCATGCCTAGTCATCCATGCCATGTCATCAGTTCCGGGATGCCATGTCATCAGTTCCATCGGAATCTTGACCGGAAAGATAGCGGTGTTATAATTGGTAAATATGTGTATAGTTTGTACCACTTTTGGTAATTTTGAAAGTTGAAATTATTTTGGGTTGAAGGTAGATAGTTGGTATTATTTAAAGTCATTCTTACTAGGTTTTAAATCTAGGGATTTTCCTTTTGGTACCCCTGGGGTTTTGTCTTTTCCTTTTGGTGCCCAAAAAAAAGTTATTCCTTTTGGTACCCCTGAGGTTTTAAGACTTTTCTTTCCGTAGCCAAAACTTGCCATTTTACCACTTCCATCCAACTTCCATCCAAAAAATTAAAAAAAAAAAGAAAAAAACCCTAAATTTTTGCTGAGTTGGACAAAATCCACGTATTAGATAAAAATCCTCTTATCTTCTTCATCATGAGCTCTTATCTTCTTCATGAGCTCTTATCTTCATCTCATTAGCCATGGCGCATTAGATAAAAATCCTATTTCACTCTCCCACTCCCTTCCTGTACCGAAAAAAGCTCAATTTCAAACAAATTGGATAGAGCAAAGCTAGAAAACAAATCAACGGAGAAGAAATTATACAACCATGGCTTCAATTCTGTGCAGCACTAGCATCGTTCAATTATCCCCAAATCCATCTCCAACTCCCAAATTGAAGCTGGGCACCCGATTTATGGGCCCGGCCACGAGGCTAACCGGGTTCGTGCCCTCAATTCGGGTTATCGGGCCGAGTTGCGGAGGAAGAGCCAAGTGTTGGTTCAAATTCGGGAAGAATGGAGTTGATGCAGAGGGAGTTGGAATCTATGGAATTCCCATCATATACCTTGAATTCAGGTCCGTTTAATAACTCCTTTGATTCCTCCACACCATGGAAAAGCTTAGTCCGAGCTAACACTGATGGTGCGCGAAATAACCGCTAAATAATCAAGGGGCAAATTAGCGAATACAAAAGCGAGAAAGAGATTAAAAGCCACGTTGATTATACACGGCTAAGCAAAATGCGCGTGTGCACACAAATAGTGTCATTTTGTGCTGGATTGGCGTGCACCATCGGAGCAAGCATGCACACATATTTGTTCGATGGAAATGTGAAATGGGTGAGGCCCATGGGAGAACTTTGTGAATCCGGCCCATTGAGTGAAGTGGGCTTGTGGCCCAAACAACCAAACTCCACTAAGATTGAAGTTGGCAAAGTCAATATGCCCGCTCCAATTTTATAATGTTGGAAGGAGGAGGTGTATTAAAGTCTAATAAGATACACTCCACTAATGACGCACCTCCTTGCTTGTAGTTTACGCGAACACTTCAACATTTCACGTCCCACATCGGCCATTAATGAAAAAGCTAGCATCTCACAACACTATAAATAAGGAGAAAAACAAACATAATAAAAGGTCGAAAATCCTCTCTGGCTCGAGAACTATCTCGTTTTGCCAAAGCTCGACGTGTTTGATCTCCGAGTGAGATCGCGCTATAAACGGTATAAAGTCGGGGTGGGGAGGAGGAATAATCCACGTACGAAAACCGTTCGGTTGTACGAATCCCGAGAGTTAGTATTTATTTAGTTCCCGTTTATAGCGCGTTTATTTCGGGTTTCATCACTGGCGCCGTGTGTGGGGAGGATCTCTCCCTCACTGTCCTACTCTCGGGTAAAAATCGGGTCGCGGTGAATGTGCGAGGTCTAGTTATATTAATTAGCTAGCATGGCCGAAGTCCATCCAAAAAGAAGGCTTGCGGGGTCTTTTGCAAGCATGGCCGAAGTCATGGCGGTGTGAGTAGCGAGGTTGGGCAAGCAAACAAGCGAGGCGTCTTCTCTCCTCTGTTTCAAGTGGCAAACAAGCGATGTGGCGTGGGGACAGAAAAGCGAAGTCAGACAAGCGCCTTCGTTAGCATGGCAATTTGGGGTGAGGTTCGCGGCGAGGTCCGCCAAACAAGCAAGGCGACGCCAATCGAGGCCATGGTGGTGCGAGGTCCTTGCCAAACAAGCAAGGCGACGCCAATCAAGGCCATGGTGGTGCGAGGTCCTTGCCAAACAAGCGAGGCGAGGCCAATAGAGGTCATGGTGGTGCGAGGTCTTTGCCAAACAAGCAAGGCGAGGAGGTTATGGAGCGAGGTCAATCACCTCGGTCTTCTCCGAGGCAAGGCTCCTCGGCTTTCTAAGCCAGCCAAACATCGTGATGATCCTCCATAGCCGGTGGGCGCAAGCTTCTTCTTCGACTTCCACTCATGTACGGATAGGCAACAAGATCATGCATGAAATGCGAGGTAGCCGAGTGTGGGGCCTCCTCCCCTTCAAAAGCGAGGTGCCGACGTGCCGAGGTTGGAAACAAGCGAGGTGATTGTGGTCTTCCTCTTCGAGGTCGGTCATCGCCGTCATCTTTGCGGCGGACTCGGGCTCGGGGGACGAGGTCGAGGTCCTCTAGGGCTAGCTAGCAAGCATTCTCTCTTCAAGGCTAGCTAGAAAGCTTTGGTGGCAGGAGTGCGAGGTCTCCTTGAAGCAAGAATGGGCGGTCTTCATTTGGAAGGTGCGAATTATCTGCACTCGCCACCGGCTTCGGCGTCGTTGATAAGGTCGGCCGATATACTCCATGGGGGAGGATGCGCGAGGCTTCCAAGGCAACCGGTGTCGACTCTCCTCAGCGCTCGGCGGTGCTCCCTCGCCTAGCTTCGGCGTCGGGGTTGGCGGCGCCTACTTCGTGCGGTGACTCTCAAAGACGTGCGATGGTTCGACATCAACAAACTTGGAAGGGCTCGGGCTAGCTAGCGAGGTCTATTCTAGGCTAGTCCACGTAGCCAGCTCTCGGCCCAACAATCAAGCCATCCTCCGTGGTCTTCGCGCCCGGCAACGCTTCGCGCTCGCCATCGACTGAACTTCTCGGCCAAGATCTCTAAGGCCAACCAGCGTGGTCTTCTCTTTCCGACCAAACATCGTGGTCATTTTAGACATGGCTACTCTCTGCGGTCTTGCTTGTTCGACCAAGTGGATGGCTGGCGGGGTCTTTGGAATCCATTGGCGCGCCGTGCACGAGCTTGCTTCGGAATTGTGGGTCCACAGTTAACGGGCTCTCATGAAAACTACATGTGCCATCGCCCTAATCACACGGCATGCTGGCCAAGCGAGATGCATGTCGCCAAGGAAAACATCGCGGTCTTTGTGTGGTGGGCCAAGCTCTCGACCTTCATGAGAGATGGCCACGCGATCTTCGTGGGAGGCGGGCCTCGAGGTCCCTTATCTAGCTTCGATGTAGGCGGCAGCCGACTCCATCGTCGCCACTTCCATCCCCAAGCTCCCTCTTTGCGGGGCGTTGACCTCACGATAATCACGCTCGGCATCGGGGTTGGCGCCTCATTGACACGGTTTCGCAAACTCGCGCACTCCTTTGTGTCACGTGCCGGTCGACGCAACAACCTCGGTGGGCGACTCCTTTCATCGCGAGGGCTGCGACCTGACTCTGCTCGGCTGCTCGCACGAACTCTCCTCCACGAGGTATCATCGTTAAAAGCATGTATTCTATATATATACATATACTTGTGTGGGGCGCTTGGCGTGGTGGACCTCGGGGATGGACAACTCAAGAACGGTATGGTCGTCGAGGTCTCCCTTGCCTGGCTTTAGCGTCGGGGTTCGCGGTGTCTTGATCCGACGTAATTCCCAAGCCATGGTCGCAAGAGGTGCGCCGGGGGAATTTCGGAAGGCCGACTAGCACGATGGCCGGCTGACGCGGTGTTGTGCCACGAGGCCGACATCGTCATCCTCTTGGCTGGTCAACACAGTGTTGTGCGCCGCGACTCCATCATTGTGATCCTCTTGGCATCTCGGCCTCCCCCGGGATGGCAACTTCCATGGCCATGGCTTACGCCGTACACCTCGGGGTTTAACTCCTGCATACTATTACTGATGGTTTAGGCCATGAAGGGCTTGTATTATACGTATGGCTATACATGCATTTGGCATGAAAATATTAAACGAGACAAGGCGCGCGTGGCAAGTAAACAAAGTTGCATGTGTTTAGGATTTAGGCATGGCCACGTTAATTCCAATAGGTAAATTTAATGTTGCCCCACCATACCATGCAACTTCTGCAAGATTGATTATTTGCAATGCAATGACCACGCAACGTAGCCAACAGCCTCCGTTCCGAAAATCACGCGTCATATGATCGTGGAATGAGGTAAGCCTTGTAAACCCGACTCTCTAAATTAATTATACTCGGTATATACTCGCATGCTGGAATGAAGTTTCTAATTTCCTATAAATAAATCAATCCACCCCTCGCTTCCCGCTTGGGGTTGGAGATTCTCGAAAAGTGCGCTAATCCACCCCTCGCTTCCCGCTTGGGGTTGGAGATTCTCGAAAAGTGCGCTAGTCCACCCCTCGCTTCCCGCTTGGGGTTGGAGATTCTCGAAAAGTGCGCTAATCCACCCCTCGCTTCCCGCTTGGGGTTGGAGATTCTCGAAAAGTGCGCTAATCCACCCCTCGCTTCCCGCTTGGGGTTGGAGATTCTCTAAAAGTGCGCTAATCCACCCCTCGCTTCCCGCTTGGGTTGGAAACTCTTATGGACGAGGTCCAGACTCTCTTATAGGATGAGGTCCAGACTCTCTTATGGACGAGGTCCAGACTCTCTTATGGACGAGGTCCAGACTCTCTTATGGACGAGGTCCAGACTCTCGAAAAGGGCGCACCTGTTTATTGTCTCGTTGCCCTCGTGGAACGAGGACACCGAGCCAAGGGGTTGTAATGGTGCGTGAAATAACCGCTAAATAATCAAGGGACAAATTAGCGAATACAAAAGCGAGAAAGAGATTAAAAGCCACATTGATTATACACGGCTAAGCAAAATGCGCGTGTGCACACAAATAGTGCCATTTTGTGCTGGATTGGCGTGCACCATGGGAGCAAGCATGCACACATATTTGTTCGATGGAAATGTGAAATGGGTGAGGCCCATGGGAGAACTTTGTGAATCCGGCCCATTGAGTGAAGTGGGCTTGTGGCCCAAACAACCAAACTCCACTAAGATTGAAGTTGGCAAAGTCAATATGCCCGCTCCAATTTTATAATGTTGGAAGGAGGAGGTGTATTAAAGTCTAATAAGATACACTCCACTAATGACGCACCTCCTTGCTTGTAGTTTACGCGAACACTTCAACATTGCACGTCCCACATTGGCCATTAATGAAAAAGCTAGCATCTCACAACACTATAAATAAGGAGAAAAACAAACATAATAAAAGGTCGAAAATCCTCTCTGGCTCGAGAACTATCTCGTTTTGCCAAAGCTCGACGTGTTTGATCTCCGAGTGAGATCGCGCTATAAACGGTATAAAGTCTAAAGGCTTTATTCGTAAAAAGCACAAAAACATCCGGCTGGGGGGTGGGGAGGAGGAATAATCCACGTACGAAAATCGTTCGGTTGTACGAATCCCGAGAGTTAGTATTTATTTAGTTCTCGTTTATAGCGCGTTTATTTCGGGTTTCATCAAACACTATGTCGGGTTTCATAGTACTAGGCCACCCAGCAGAGACATCCAAGAACCTGCCTTTAGAATCCATTGAAGCTTGAACGATTAACAACCCAATAGGGCCTAAAAGCTCCCCTGAAACAGAGAATTTGGAGGCGCCCAGGATTACGAAGCAATTGGGGAGAGAAATCCATCCGAATCCTAGAACAATCCTCTCCAAATCGGACTTGAATTCGAACAATTCGCCGAGCTGGTTGCAGATTACCTCCCAGACGGTGAAGATGGCACAGCAGGCGTCGGCTACGGAGAGGCCGAAGCGGCGGGCGACGGAGGCGGAGTGGGCGAGGTGGTAGACGGCGGCGGAGTGGGCGAGGTGGTAGACGGCGGCGGAGAGGGCATGGCTCGGCGGAATTGTGGGAGGGAGAGGATTCGAGAGCTGGGGTGAGGGCGGAGAGGAGGAGAGAGAATGTGGGTTTCGACATGCGAAAGAACTCCGGCCAACGGGGGGCGTGGTCAGCGGAGGAGAGGAGGCGGTGGAACCAGCAATTGGCGGAGGCATTGGTGGCGAGCGGAGGAGGAGGGGCGGTGGGGGAGGACGAGAGAGGAGAGATGGTAGAGAGACAAAACCCCAGGATCATGTGGATGTAAATGAATTTTTGCCAACTCAGTAAAAATTTAGGTTTTTTCTTCTTTTTTTTAATTTTTTGGATGGAAGTGGTAAAATGACAAGTTTTGGCTACGAAAAGAAAAGTTTTAAAATCTCACGGGTACCAAAAAGAATAACTTTTTTTTTCACCAAAAGAAAAAGACAAAACCCCAAAATACCAAAAGAAAAAGACCTTAAATCTATTGTTTTTTTGGTCGAAATTATATTTATTGTTCTATCTCATCTAGGCTAACAGTATTTGGTTACATGTATATTTCTTTCGTTGTCGCTTGTCCCGCCCAAAGCACAATACAAACAAACAATTAGATGATCCAAAGTCCAAAAAGGGCAAAGAATCAAAAGAGATTCGCTTTATGAAAGCAAAACAGAAAGGAAACCCTAATCTCTGATGGTCCAATTCATCGCCACATCATTTCCCCGTCACTGCCATATCACATGATCGTTCGCTTTGGCCAATTTGCAATTTCAGTTCACTACCATGGCGCAGTTGCATGCTTTCTCTGCTAATTCTGCGCCATTTTCGTCGTCTTCCGTCCCCGATTTGTTCAGCAAAGGCTTCGATGGAAGAGGTAAATTGCTCCCTTTGTTGTTTTCCATTGGCGAGCCTTTCTTCGTTTTCACTAATTCGTAAGCAATAGAATTCTTACGACCCAGCCAAGATCATTGAATTTCTGTTTTACTGGTTTGATTCTTCTTCTTCATTCTGATGAATTTCCAGGTCAATTTGTTTATGAAAAAATTGCGTTGGCAAATTGTAAATTGTGTGTTAGGGAATTTTGTTCTTTTGAAGGATTTATTAGAACATTTTCCAACTTTCACTGATTTTGATAGTGTTTATAGAACATGTTCGATGTACTGATTTGATTTAGATCGTGTTTATAGAACTTATTCATATCTCTCTTCAAATTGCATGATTAATTTTAAGTAAGATTTCCAATAATGATGATTCTGGAACCTGGGTCCGATTCCTTGTTCATGGTTTTAATTACTCTTTTTTTTCACAGGGTTGCTTCCGTTCCAGAGCAAGTTTTGCTATTCAAACAAGAGTTATTTTTCATCCCAAGAGGTTCTTCTCTTAATATACTTTACAATATACAATTATTATAGAAAATGAAGAAAAATACTTGAAAAATTGGGCTTTGTCAGTAGATTCTTTCTAGTTTGGATCTAAGAGTTAAAGCATTCTATAAAAATCCTACCAAGGCCCTGTGATTATACAAACAAAACTTATCTCCTTCCTTGTCATTCAATTCAGCTGGGAGCAAAAATGAGGGGAACCCATGGGCTTATGTGTGGCGATGCTAAGGAAAAACAAGGTAATGTTTGGCTTCTCCATTTTCTTTCTGGTACATATTGTCATTGGCCATTTTGGTCAGAGTTTCAATGCATCATTTTGAATTGCATGCTTTTAATTCCATGGTCTTTGTGCTGAAGTGCAGCCATCCGAGCAGTTCTATCGAGTGATAGGGTGGCAGCTGTTGACGGTGGAGGTTTACGAGGGAAGTTGAACAAAGTTGTTCTGGCTTATAGTGGTGGATTAGACACATCTGTAATTGTCCCTTGGCTCAGGTAGGACTTTTCAGGTACCATTTTCTTAGTAGAAGAGATAAACTTCTTTGTAGTTTAATCTTGGCTTCCTTTCACTATCAAATGTCTTGTTCTCAGATTTCCTCGTGTTTTATGCAGGGAGAATTACGGGTGTGAAGTTGTGTGCTTTACTGCAGATGTTGGCCAAGTAAGTCTATTGTTGCTATTTCAGGCTACCTTCAATTTGCTTTAACCAATGTATAATCAAGTGTAGCTGACTAGTTGCCTTGGATGTCCCTAGTTCTTGTACTACATGTTTCATAGATTATAAAAAAAAACTGCAGGGTATAAAGGAATTAGACGGATTGGAAGAGAAGGCAAAGGCAAGCGGTGCTTGTCAACTAGTGGTGAAGGATTTAAGGGAAGAGTTTGTGAAAGATTATGTATTCCCCTGTGTACGTGCTGGTGCAATTTATGAGAGGAAGTATCTGCTAGGTACCTCTATGGCTCGGCCTGTCATTGCAAAGGTGAACTTCAAACAGACAAATGATTGACAACACTTCGTGCAGGGTTTTATTAACATTTTTTTTTCATCCTTTTTTTGTTTCATTTAAAAGAATTCAAATTTTTACTCATTCATCACACAGGCCATGGTTGATGTTGCTAGAGAAGTTGGAGCAGATGCAGTTTCTCATGGATGCACCGGAAAGGGAAATGATCAGGTATGTATGGTGCTATACTGCTATTGTGGTTAATCAAGAATAGTCTATATATATCGAACTCAATTTTACCATGTCGAATCTTGACCATGTTTTCTTTTTAGGTTCGCTTCGAGCTTACTTTCTTTGCATTAAATCCTGAACTCAATGTTGTGGCTCCTTGGAGAGAGTGGGATATCACTGGAAGAGAGGATGCTATTGAATATGCTAAAAAACACAACGTTCCTGTCCCTGTGACAAAGAAGTCCATCTACAGCAGAGACAGAAACCTGTGGCACATTAGCCATGAGGTAATCAGACTGTATTTCTCGTTTGCAATCCTAATTTGTCATACTCCCATTCCCTGAGATTCTAATTGCTTTCTTTTTTCGCGTTTGGATATCAAAGGGTGATATCTTAGAAGATCCAGCAAATGAGCCTAAGAAGGATATGTACATGATGACGGTTGACCCTGAAGATGCACCTGATCAGCCAGAGTAAGTTCTTTCTAGTTGAAATCATGAGCAAATAGATTTTCGTTGCACTATGTTATCAATTTGGCCTTAATGGGAAAAATCTAAAATTCCTTTCGAAGTGGATTGAACTTAGGGGGTCGTTTGATCAGAATTGGTATCGGTATGGAGTTTTAATATTGACTATTTGTTAATATTTTGGGCGTATAAGGCACTTTTGTCCAAGTGAATAGAGGTTTAAAAACCCCTTTGCAGGTACATAGAGATTGGAATAGTCTCAGGAAACCCGGTCTCCATCAACGGTCAAGACCTCTCTCCAGCCACCCTCCTAACCAAGCTCAACGAGATCGGTGGGCGCCACGGGATCGGGCGAGTCGACATGGTCGAGAATCGTCTCGTGGGCATGAAAAGCCGAGGCGTATACGAGACACCGGGTGGAACCATCCTCTTCACTGCAGTACAGGAGCTCGAGTCGCTCACCTTAGACCGAGAGACAATCCAGGTAAAAGACAATCTCGCCCTCAAGTATGCAGAGCTTGTGTATGCAGGCAGGTGGTTCGACCCGCTCAGGGAGTCGATGGACGCGTTCATGGAGCGGATTACAAAGACGACAACCGGGTCAGTTACCCTGAAGCTGTATAAGGGCTCGGTGACGGTGGTGGGTCGTACGAGCCCTTATAGCTTGTACAGAGAGGATATATCGTCGTTTGAAAATGGGTTGATCTATAATCAAGCTGATGCTGCTGGGTTTATAAGGCTCTATGGCTTGCCCATCAGGGTCAGAGCAATGCTGGAGAATGGCATCTAGGCTATAGTAGTTTGACTGTTTCTAGCTTAGCCTTTGTCTTTCTCTTTGACATTTTATGCTAATTAGTCCTTTTTTTTGTGGCAATTACTCTTTTGATATGTTGTGTGACATTTTTCTTTAATCTCTTTCTATCTTAGACAATTAATATATCTAGACAGTTTGGATTCTTATCAAGGACATAAAATAGAAAAGCCGTTTATCATGAAGCAATTTGGACCTGCTAAAAGTGTTAGCTAAAATGGTAAATCTACATATCCCATCATAGATACTAGGGAGAGCAGGACCTTAAAACAGCAGTCGGAGAAAATCTAGTTGAATTTGTAGGGTGCTTAATATTACCTTCAAGAAATACATGTGAGGTAAAACACAGAAACAACTTGCTAATTGAGAAATTTCCATTAATTCCCTAAATATTACACAAAACTACTATTTATTGGATTTGTCCATCACAGATGCATATGTTTGGTGACAAAACTCATTTCAGATTCTCTAAGCAACATGTATGTTGCCATTTTCATTTTTGCTGTCCTTATAAATATCTCAGTTCAAGTTGGACAACATACAGTGTTAATCTTCTATCCTTCACTTGGAAAGAGGATTTGCCGAAGATTACCATAGCGATAGTACAAAGATACTCCTAAGACACTGTTGGAGAGTCGCCTCTCTGATCTGCATCATGTGTTGTCTGAATCTGAGCCGCATATTGCAAGTTCCAGAGAACGTCTTCAAAGGAAGGACGGGTTATCGAATCAGATGAAACGCATTTATTCGTGATTGTGATGACAATTGATAACGATTCCTCAGAAGAAGTGGAAAGCACCAATGGATCCACCATTCTCCTCCGACCTTCTTCGCTGCTTAGAGATGCCTGTGGAAATTGCACAAAGTTTTGGTTTCAGTTTTTGGGAAGAGATGATTTCAAGGAATTAATGTCTTCAGAAATTTATGGGTTACCATCTCATTGAATAGGAATGCATCCTTCCTTGTTGACACCGAGGCTCCAATGACAGTCTCCAACAGTATGAATCCAAAGCTGTATATATCGTCCTCAAGCATTTTCATCTGCCTGTTGACAAAGTTTGCACTTGTAAGTTGTAACAAGAAATGCTAGATGCAAGAAAGAGAGTATGGTTAAGAAGATCGATCTTTCTAATCTATGCCCAGATTAAGAATTCCTAATCAGAAAAACCTATTTAGATAAAGTTCTTACCATGATTTAGAATCAACTCCGGGTACCTAGAATTGCAAGAACAGGAGAGTTAACTTCTTACATATACAAGCAAGGAATGTTGTTCCAATATGAAAGGGATTAACCTTGTTTGTGTCTTTGTCATCTGATATAACAGAGAGGCCGTAGTCACTCAACTTCGCCCTTCTATTCTCATCCAACAGAATATTATGCATCTTCAAACGGTTATTGAAGAAACCCGGAATCACTCCTGTATGAAGGAAGTGCACGGCCTTGGCTATGTCTATGAGGTTTGTCAATCTCTCTGACCATTTTAGAGCTCTACTGCCTTCACAATCTGCATTCATAAACTCGCTGTATTTTAGAATCTTGCATTCATAGAAAATGGCCGCTTTGTTGACAAAAAAAAAATTGCACTTACTATATATATAAGACCTTAAGCTCCCATTAGGAGCATACTCATAAACAAGATAGACATTGTTCATGTTGTTTGCTTCAATTTGCTCTCTATTGCTTTCAATGCAGTGGCCTAGTAAGCAGACGAGATGCGGGTGCCTGATTTTTGCAAGGAGATCTAGCCTAAGCTTAAGATTTCGAATGGTGAACTTCTGTGGCAAAGACAAACACCTTATTGCAACTTGTGTTCCATTCTGTAACCTTCCCTTGTAAACCTAAAAAGAATGAAGGTAAATAAGATAGAAGGGTTAATGTGAATCACAATAGTAGTTCATTCATTATATCAGAATACTACTACTCTAACTGAATTAAATAAATTGGTAGAAACTGAATAGAAATATAAATGTACCTTGCCCCTTGATCCTTCACCTAAATAAGCCAGTTTATCAAAGTTGTTAGTAGCCTCCTTCAACTCCTCCATGGAGAACACGCGACACACACTTGTGCCTTGTATTCCTCCAGTTTTTGCTGCCTGAGATATCAGTCCTTGAATGACAAAACAATCAAATTAACATTCTAAACTCTACCCCCCAAAAAATAACACCTTGAAAAAACATAAACAAAAACTTACTTGCATTTGCTAGGAGCTCAGGAGTGACTCCGGTGACAGTGCTCTCTATGACTTGATTCTTGAGTAAATGCTGCTCTGAGCAACCTCTTGGGCAGTATCTTCTAAACATCACAAGGAACCCAACAGCCAAAATCCCCATTAAAACAGTTAAAACTCCAATAACAACAAATAAAACAGTCAGCCCTTTGACTTTGGAGTCTGTTCTCCCAATATGGGCTTCTCCAGAGCAGTATGATACTGGATGCTGATGTTGAACATCAACAGTCAAGCAATTCCCAAAGAATCTTGAAACTGTGGAGCTCAAACATTTCGGTAAACCACCGGTTAATCTGTTGTTGGATATATCCACAAAACTAAGCTTGCCTCCACAAGTCAAGTGGTAAGGGAGTGAACCACTCAGTGAATTTGAAGCCAGATTCAGATAGCTGATATTGGGAAGAGAGAAAATTGACATGGGTAATTTTCCCTTCAACTGATTGAGTGAGAGATCAAGGTGCTGTAACTGATTTAACTGATTGAATCCCTTCGGTATCTCGCCCGTGAAGGAGTTGTTACTCAGAAACGCCATGGCTAAGGCGGTAGGAAAACTTGGAAGCTTTGAATTCACTTTGTTCCTACTCAAATCCAGCATTGTTAGGCTAATTAACCCACTTAAATCAGGCAACTCCCCTGAAATCTCATTGCTGGACAATGCAAGACTTGTAAGCGAAGGAATCCTTCCAATTGAATTAGGCAAAGGACCCTTCAATTGGTTATTTGTAAGACTTAAAACTTCCATTTTTGGTAATAACCCTATCCAATCTGGTATTGTGTTGTTCAGGAAATTCCCATCTAGAATGAGGGTTTTGAGAGTGGAGGAAAGAGAGCTAATTCTTGGTGGGATTGAACCAAAGAGGAAATTTGAGCTCAAATCCAAGTACTCTAGAGAAGTTAGCCTATGAATCTTATCAGGCAATGGCCCCCAAATTCCAAGTGACACCAAAGAAACAACTTTCAAGCTTGTAAGCCTTGTTAGAGTGGTGACAAAGGAATCCATAGAGAATCCTTCTGATAAGGTTTGATTGGGAATTGGATACCCATCAAAGCTACTGATTTTGGACGGCTTGTCGCCCATGATTCGAAGCTCGGTAATGGAATTTCCTGAACAAGTTACATTCATCTGTAGGGATGGGGTTAAGTAACAGATACCTGTTTTTTGAGTGTTCCAAATCTCAAGCTGATTTGGGTACTCCAAATGCTTTCTTATTTGGAGAAGCACATAGAATTGAGAGGATTGTAATTGGGAGGTGGCTAATGTGAACAGGCCCCATAAAAAAGAGAACAGAAAACAGAAGCTCAAACATCCCATTTGCAGATTCTGATTGGTTTTTTCTCACAATAGCTTCATGAATCCAAAACTCATAAATTCAAGGGTACCCACTTCAATTTGGGAGATTTTAGTTCAGATACATTATGGGTTAGATAGAGCTAAAATTAGAGGACCCATGAAGCAAAAACATCAGCAAAGGGGAAATTGCAGATCTTGAAGGTTAGCTGAGAGGATAGATTGTTTTTTAAGAGGGGGAATTGCCAGAGGATAAGGCAACTTGTGAAAATGGACAAAACATTACATGAAATGGATATGCAGAAGACTTTAATCTGTGGAATGAAGATAATAAAAATCCAGCAGAAATGGAAGAGGGAGTTTGTGGTTCTACAAGCTAAATGCATTTAATTGCCACCCCCACAAAAAAACATAAATGTAATTCAGATATCTCTCTAAGGTCAAGGACTTAGTAGATTGAGCAGATGGGTAATAAAAGCAGTAGATAAGCTCCAATGATATAGTGGAGCACATCAGTAAGCAGTGGTGGTATAAACTATAAAGTACTAGCAATCAACCATGAAAAGGTTGAATTTTCTCCTTTTCATGGTTGCTAAAGGAGGGAATTTTTGGAGATTCTGGCCTTTTCATGGAGTCAGTGAGATCCCTGAAATGAAAACAGACTTAAATTAAGTGAGTTTTTAAACCACAACTTTTCTTGAAAGTTGAAACTTTGTTTAAAAGACAGGTAAATATTAGTGGGGAGAGGGCGGTTGATTTTGCTGTATTACAGTTCAAAACTTGCTTTAGTACACTATAATATTGATTTGATATTTTCTTTTAAAAAATCATGTACAGTAAAGTGTTTTACTACTTTATAATTATGGAGTTTACTTATTTTCTTACATGTGAATAATAAGATAAAACTTGCACCATGATTAATTATATGTTCAATCCAACTTGAAAATGACAAGAAAAGCATCTGATTGGTCGTTAAATGACTTGGGTTTTTGGACATATCTGCACGTTTTGTCTCTATGGCTAATACTAAGCTCAACACATGTGACATGAATACCCAACTCCAAGAAATAAGGGGGGAAAATGGTGTGTGACGTTGGATCTAAGATTTTTTACGGTTGTCACATGTATAGAATAATGGCTTGCCAAGACAGGCTGGGTTGAATTTAGAATTTAGGATAGTTCGAAGCAATTTGTTTGGTGTGTACTAATTAGGAAGCTTGATTGCTCTTTGTATGTACTCTTGAACCATTCGTGGCTGAGGAAGAGAATGTGTTATAAGTTTCAACCAAAAAAAAGAGAATGGGTTATAGGCAAGCACTAGAATAGAAGGCATCTTTAGTCTGAAATTAATTGTTTGCAGTGGGAGTATAATACTATAATAATGTGTACAGGACCAAAGAGGGATTATATAATTCAGTTTTTATCTTTGAGAATAAACAAACAATTGTAACAAGAAAGTGGGAAATTGATGTGAAATGGAATCTAGTTGTGTGACCTGTGAGCACTTATATGATATTTTGATCAGAACGTTACCGTTTGTGTTTTTGAAGCAATACTCTGTTTTTACCTTTGTGTGTTGATTATTTAAATTTAATTGTGTTGAAGGGCAATGTTATATAACTTGACCGAGTTCTAACATCCAAAATTATAAAATATTAAGCAAGCAACCACTCCCCTATGTGCCGATCGCTAGCGCATCCAGGGCCCCGGCGCCCGGCTCAGCTCTTCAATTTTTGATTTGTAGAGAGGACATTGAAGCAAAAAAATGGCTAAAAAACGGTACCTTTAGTTTACTAAAGGCATCAACCAAAGATAATAATGTCCTCTAAAAACTAAACTTAGATTAGAATAAAATGATGGTCCAGATAGATTACCAATACCAACATATAACAACTTTTAATTAATTACTTACTAAATTCAGCCCTAATTAAGATAAATTATATCATGTTTTTAAAATAAGTAGGTTGCCCAACAAGATCCTTCAAATGCACACATTACCAATATAGTATAATACAATACGAAAACGTAATTGCATAAGGAGCTTGTTGTTCCTTGGACAGGTGTCGTTGCTAATGGAACGAGAGTACTCCTAGTTAAACTCGCGGTTGTGACCATGAGTCTAACAACATGAGGTGGGTCGCCATTATTCAAAATGAGACAATCCAAGACTCTAGGCCACAAATGGAGTAAGGCGCGACACTTGGCTCCAACTTTTCTTAGTTTAGTTTTGCCTTTTAACACTTGTAATTTCATTTTCAGTAATCAGTTTTGGACAAAGAAATAATTATTGGGATTTATGGAACCTGATTCGGGATTAGGCAGAATAGGATACAAAGGCGAAAAGAGAAGCGAAGACGGTGCGAAGAACGAAACCGCGACCGCGGCCAGGGAAAGCGCGGGGTGGCAAAGAATTGCGCGGCCGCGCTTTGCGGTGGCAAGTCGCACAATGCTGACAGTAGCCAAAAGCGCGGGCTAGGCGTGGATTATGTGACTGCGCTTTTCGGGTCCTTGCCCGTGCATTCGGGTGCGTCCGCGAGAGGTTGTTTCGTGCTTGCAAGTCAAGCTTCAGGCTATTTTGGTAGATACGATTTTCTATCATTAATAGGTAAAGATATTAGATATTAGGAGAGAAATATATCTAGGGGATATTGAAATATTATATCCTTGCATATATCTTGTTACCATCTTTTAGGTCTTGTGTTCTCTATTTAAACCCAACTAGATTATTGTAATTGGTGTAGTAGGTTAAATAGTGTGCTGAAAACCTGAAAGCAGAGAGAGGGAAAAATCATAGCGCTAGAGAGATTAGGTTACTAACAACAGGTCTTGTAATCCTTGTAAGTCTTAGATCTAGTGGATGTCCCTGGCTTGGTAGTGCTCCCATACGTAGTCATTTTGATGAACTGGGTCAATAAATTCTCTTATTTTCTCCTTTGTTTATTTCTTACTTCTCTTGCGGATCTGTGTTGCCGCTATTATTGCTAGTAGGTGACGATTTTTCCCAACAACAACTTGGTTAAGCTAGCTATTCTCTCTTATGGGACTCAAAATACACAAGTGCTATTTACTTTAAAGTTAACAAATTCTTCTCTTCCAATCATACAAATCGAGAGATAAACTAAGTGATACGTGAGAGTTGCGAGATCGATTCGAGTGTCTCTTCTTCACTTAATTTCATACCGCTACTATTATTGTTGAACATGCCAAACACAACATCTGATAATAAACGTAATTAATATGACAAGGGGAGGGCTCCAGAGAAACAACTATTATAGAGAAATAAGAGTCGGAAGGAGGATCGTTAGATTCATCAAGATTAATGGTTCTGATTGTAGGAGCATTATAAGAAATATGGGAATGAGAATATAGCATATCATTCAAAAAGGAAATTTCGGATGGAAAAAAAATTAAAAAAATACTAACCTGCGATATTATAGGAGATACTGATAACGTGGTTGCAAATTTGTGGTTCACATGATTTTCAAATTCAAACATAATTTTTAAAATTAAATAGGCTTATTTATTCCTAAAATTTAGGAGATAGTTTCCATAATTTTAAAAACTAAAAAGGTAATATATGTAAACGAATTTTAAGATTACATTCTCGAATTGTAGGTCATGTACTCGAATATGCTTAAGACGTTATCGAATATGCCGTTGTATTACAATATGATAATTTGACTAAATATGTGAGCTTACATATTGAATATACTATGAATTGTGCTCGAATATGCATATCACATTCTCGAATATGTCGTTGCAGTACTAATGTAATAATTTGACTGAATATATGATTTTACATTTTGAACATCTAGGTTTTGTACTCGAATATGCATAGTACATTCTCGAATATGTCGTTGTATATATTGTATACAACGACATATTCGAGATATTTGAACCCTACCCTATTATAATATATCTGAATATTAAATATAAAATCTCGAATATGTATACAATATATCTGAATATGAAGTACAAAATCTCGAATATGTACAAAATATATTTGAATATAAACTTTATAGGTTTGAACATGTGTACAAAAGAACTCAAATCTTTATACAATATATACATGAATATTAAGAACAAAATCTCGAACATATACACAATATATCTGAATATTTAACTTCACAGTTGTACAAAAGAACTCGAATCTATATACAATATACATGAACATTAAGTACAAAATCCCGAACATGTACACAATATATATGAATATTAGCTTGATAATTTTGAATATGTGTAACGGTTGGCGAGTTGCACTCATCGACAACAGTAGAACACTTATTATTCATTCGTTCTCTCACGAACCTCCAATTTGGTCCAACCAGTGGAATTCACGCTGGTTGGACCAAATTGGAGGTTCGTGAGAGAACGAATGAATAATAAGTGTTCTACTGTTGTCGATGAGTGCAACTCATCGACATAAAAAAGAAGAGATTGGCGGAAGAAACGAAAATTAAAATGAAATAATTCAATAGGTATTAATCTTCGACCAAGCAACATGATACCAATCAATCCTTAATCGACATAAATGGGGCAAAAATCTAAATTAATTGTATCTCTCCCATTTACCTCCATCGAGAAAAGCATCAGAACTACACTTTTTGGAGAGATTGGCGGAAGTTTGACAAACAGACGCTCGTAGCCCTCGAACACCTCAGTCATCGTGCCCTAAATTTCTTCGAAATTCTTGAGATTCAATAAACGAACAAATCCATTGATGATTGAATATAGAAAAAGAAATCGAGAGGGAAGGTGAAGCAGATCTGGAGACGAGGAAGATGGCAATTTGAGATCTCTAGAGTTAATAATATATTACGTAAATTAGGAATGAATCAGAAATATGGAGAGGGAGAGAGAGAGAAGCAAGATTTTAACGGATATTGGGGAGATCTTTGTTATCTAGAAATCTGATCGTGTGTGTAAATGTGCATTCTCTTTTTCTATACCATTTTAAATTAAACCATAAAACCAGATCGAATGGCAATCCTTTCAGCTCTAGTTTCTCTAGATACTAAATCAATATGACAATATCTTAAATAACATGAGTTTAAACAATTCTATTTGAGCCAATTATATTTTGGCTCATTTAATATACTCAACAAAAAATATCAAATCTTTATGCAGTGTAGTTGATGGAATAGTAGCCAAGGACAATTATGAGTCAATTATATTTGTTGATGAGGTTGTATTGTTGTCAGTTTTCTATTGCTGTTGTACACAAATATCTTCGGGTACTCTTGAATTGAAGATTCGTCATCTCGATCACCATCTCAAGGCCACGGGTTGCACATCTTTTTCAATTGAGGTGATCTTGGTCAGTGGTAATCCTCTATTTCAAAATTTTGTTTCACTTTAGTGTTTCAATTAGCTATATAAATATTAAATTAATGTTATAAAAAATTTAAAAATTATATTTATATTTAAAACAACTATATGTATATGTTTTCAAATTTTTAACTTGAAAATCATATTATACAATTTTTAAAAATTGAAAGGGTAATATTTTGTACGAAAATCATTCTCTTAATTTTTAAAAATTTTATAATAAGATTTTTAGGATAAAAATTTGCACGTATATGCATATAGATGTTTATAATATAAATATAATTTTTAAAAATTTGTTAACATTAATTTAATATTTATATAACTAATTGTAACATGGAAGTGGAACACAATTATAGAATAGAGGATTAGCGCTGGATCTTGGTTGGGAGTAAATGGCAATAAATGATCTTTAATTAGTGGTTGGAGGGCCTAACATATTTTCAATCTTGAACAGAACAAGTATATTACTATAGATGAGCTTATCATTATTGTTCATTTTTGGTTTGGACAAAACATATAATCCGAATTAAAGTTGATTAAGCCGATATTGTATTTACGTGGGGTACATACGCACAGGGTTTTTTTAAAAGCGCACAGAATATCCGCGCAACGCCATTTCGCGCGCAATAAGAATGCGCGGAAGGGGCAAAAATGGAAATACACATTTGGGCGAAAAGCAACGCGCAACGGGCCTTCGCGGGCGCCGCGCAACGGGCCTTCGCGCGCAACGGGCCTGCGCAGGTTTGAGCCACTAAAATTTGAATGCCATCATTTGCATATTAATTAAGCCTATTAATTACTTGTGTGGAGGGTGGATCAAAAAAATTACTTCTGTGGAGGGCTGAGGGTGTTCTCGCTTTCATAGAGAGCATATATATAGATATCACTATGACAAAAATAAAGTAATATATCTAATACTGTACAATAGCTTCTATGAATTAAGTAAGAAAACGTAAATATAAAAACTAAAGAAATATATAATCTTCACCGAGAAAAATGCTAAAGTAATCTAATACAGCATATTAACTAGTTGTACCGTCGTGCCATGCACGACTACGACTCGTCAATTTTTAGATATATTACAAATATAATATTAATAAAATAAATATAAATAAATAAATAAAAAGACAAAAATAATGTAAATCTATATGATATATGTACAAATCTTATAAGAAAAGATTAAATTAATTAGTAATGTTCACTATATAATATCAAAGTATATGTACAAATCTATATATTTGTATAAAATGAGTTAAAAAGCTAGTTAAATCTTAACTATTTACAAAATACATATGATTAAAAAGCTAGTTAAATCTTATATAAATGAATGATTCTAAACGATTATAACAATTTCGTTTAAGAATGAACGATTTTAAACCATAAAAAGTGATTGGTCCTTCGGTTTTTCGGTTTCGGTTAGAATGATATGTATTAGAGATTCACTCAATGAAAATGGAATAAAAAATGATATGTATGAGAGATTGATAATGAATCTTGGTAACAATTTATGTTTAATAAGTGATTTGTATATTGAAAATAAATAATATTAGAGTACACTTTGCTAACAATTTGTGTTTAAGTAGGTGATATTGTATAGTTAATAGTTGTTATTGTGAAATTTTTAGATTTTGGGTTGTTTGATGTAAAAAAATTAGAGATAATAATATGCTAGAAACAATTAAATTTACCTCATTTTAAAAAAATGCTAAAACCATATTTTTAGCGATTTAATATAAGAATGAACGATTCTAAATCATGATAACGATTTTGTATAAGAATCGTATAAGAATGAACGGTTCTAAACCATTAAAATGATTCCATATAAGAATGAAGGATTCTAAATGATTATAATGATCTCTCTTATAAGCAAGGCTATCAAGATCGGGATTCTAGTTTGGGTCGTTGAAGGTCTTTAGGATCAAATAGCTGAATCGTAAGATCCCACATTATAACTAAAAATATGCAAGAATAACCATTATAATGATTATAAAGCATTATAACGATTTTGTATAAGAATGAACGATTCTAAATGATTATAACGATTTCGGATAAGAATGAACAATTCTAATTCATTATATTTAATTCTTATAAGAATGAACGAATTTGTATAAAAATATTCTAATTAAACCCTAAACCCTAAACCCTAAACCCTAAACCCTAAAAGCTTAACCCTACCTAACCTTAGAGTTTAGAGTTTAAGTTGTAGGGTTTAGGGTTTAGGGTTTAGGATTTTGGGTTAAGGGTTTTTAGGGTTTAGGGTTTCTTGTAGGGATAAGGGTTTTGGGTTAAGGGTTTTTAGGGTTTCGGGTTTGGAGTTTACGGTTTAGGGTTTAGTGTTCATTATAACGATCTATCTTAAGCGAAATCGTTATAATTGTTCATTCTTATACGGAATCATTATAATTGTTCATTCTTATACGAAATTGTAATTTTATACTACAAATTATGGTTTTTTTTTTTGTATGAATGATATTCATTCATAAGTAAATATAGTTAAAATTTACACGAGACGTAGGCAAACCCCTTACAATAATGATTTTATACTACAACGTAGGCAAACCCCTCACAATTTTGTAGCTTCATATGTTTCAAATGAGATTCATTATTAAATGTATATAACTTCACAGTTTTTTTTTTATAAAAATATAACAGATTTGCATTAATTGTAAAATAGTACGTTACTTTAAATATTTGAGAGGAAAAAAGAGCATTATTCTCTCAATAACAAAAAAAAAATGCTTCATTTGAGTTATTATATTCCATGCTTGATGTATATATAAGAATGATTTATAAGAGAAACAAAATCAAAATACATATTTAGAATGTAAAGGATGATAGTCACTAATTGATCGAAAAGCCCAAAAGCCATATTGGTAAGATAATCAAAGGTCAAATATTGTTTCATTTTTCAAGTATTAATTTACTAAATTCTTCATTTTTAAACATAAAATTTAGTATTGCCAAATGAATTTACATTCATCCATATTCAAAAAAAATATCCATATATCTTATAAGAGTTATATAATATTAAAAAAAAAAGATTTAGTATTGCCAAATGGTAACATCCATATTGAATAACAACATCTAATTATAACATATTTAAATGAATTTACATTCATCCTTCAAAGCATTAGTAACCAAAACTTTAAATCACTTGATTTATTGTTTTTTCATGCAGAGACCATAGTAGATTAGTAGACATCTAACTAATTATATGATGCAATTTAATTTTCAAAATTAATTATATGTAAAATAGATATAGACATGTACATTTTATTTAAAAATAAAAAAAATAAAATAATATATTGGATATTGTTAAAAGATGTGTCAAAATATTTTTTAATCCCGTGCGTAGCACGGGCACCCCCTCTAGTATGTTATATATTGTAGTAAACTAATACATAATCTGTAGATAGAAAGTTATATACATAAAAAATTATATAAACATGTTATCTATTTAGTATATAGCAAGAATACTATGAGTTGTTACAAAATTTATTAAAATATAATTTCACATTAATTTATTCAAAAATGCCACGTGGCGTAAATTTTACAACAGACTTGGGTTCTGCTTTATAATGTATTAGGGTAGATTTGTGTTTAGAAGGTGATATTGTATAGTTAATAGTTGTTATTGTGAAATTTTTAGTTTTTTGGTTGTTTGATTTAAATAATTAGAGATAATATTTTGCTATAGACAATTAAATTTACCTCATTTTAGAAAAAATGCTAAAACTACAATTATTATCTTTTGTTAAAAATCTACAATCTTTCAATAATTTTCATAGCATAAAAATAGAAAGGGACATGTGTCATACATTAAATCATCTTTTTATAATTAATTAGAGGAAAAAATCAAATTATAAAATTATTTAAATAAGTAAGCAAATTGCAAATTTGCGGGTGAGTTTTTTTTGGTAGAAAATTTGTGGGTGAGTAACGCGCATTGCAAATGCGCGCAATTTGTGCCTCATCGCGTGCGCGAAACGAGGTGGCGCGCGCTACACCGTCTCGTGCGCAACCGCGTTGCGCGACACCTTGACCCCACGCTCCCGAAACCCTCTTTTTTATATTCCGGAATTGCCCCTTCCACGCAACGGTAATTCGCACGCAACGGCGATGCGCGGATATCTGTGTGCAATTACAAATTTTTCCGTGTGCATAAATCAACAGCCTTGTATTTAGTGCATTTAAAAAAAAATATTCTTATATTTAGGAGAGTGTATGTTTAATTTTAATTTACAAATGAACTTCAACATGAAATGACATTAAATGTTTCGGTAACTTTGATCAAAGTTTTTATAAAAAAAACAACTTGTGGATAAAAGTTTAGATTGATAAAAAAAAACTACTATATATATATATAAAGAGTCCGATTTTCATGTGCAAATTTCTTAGGGTGAGAACTAAGAACAAATCATGAACGTTGGATGAGAATTATGGATGAATGAGATTAGACTAGGCAAAATAAAAAATAAAGACTGATTCATTTATTAATGGCACGGAATGTAATTTCTTAAAAATACCAGTGTACTGTCAAAATACCCTTCATCCTCTCCCCAAAACCCTGCCCTTTCCCACAACCAAGAGAGAGAATCAGAGTTGCGACGGGCGACGATTTTGTTCCTGCCTTCGACGATCGCTCCGGTTTCGTTCCTCCTTGTTCCGGTTTCGTTCCTCCCTGCCTTCGACGATCGTTCCGCTTTCTCTCGTCTCCGATGATGCCTGCGAGCTCGGAAGACACCGACCCCCCCGGGTTAGGGTTTTAATTTTCATTCCGACGATTTGTGTCTTGAACTTGTGGTTCTCATCTTTCTTATGTTTACTTAAATAGGAAATAGCTCCTTATTTCATCTGATAAGAGTATGCTCAATTCTTATATGCCTTATAACTGCACTTCCTTTATGCTCACTTGAGTTACCAGCATCAGCCTGAGCAATAACAATGTGGTGTGTGTGTTTGTAATTCTTCCAAACTCGAAGGGGTTATGTGGTAGTTTTGTGTAGCTACCATCAATTAGCACCCACAGTTCCCCCCCCCCCCCCCCCGGGTTTCAAAGAAATTATTGAGCACTGGCCTTGCCTTACCAGAAAGGCAAAGTCTATGGTGGTGGTGGGGAAGATAATATGGATGAATGAACTGGATATTGCTTAATAAGGTTTATGATATTCCTCTATTGTGTTGTCTATCCCTATTAGCCATTATGAAGGTAGGCTTCTCATAAGTTAATCCAGTGCTCAATGTGATCCTTTTGCTGATACCCTGCTCACTTGGACCAATAATATTGTTGTTTGAAGTTCCAATGAGATAGGATTAGGTTCATACAATTGCTTACTAATGGCACAACATGCATTTAGTTCTTCACAGTATTGTTTCAATCATAATTCAACTGCATTTAGTTATGTTTTTGTATGCCACAACATGCTTGCAATCATAAAACCTTGTATTATGTTTACTCTGAATATATATGAGTTGCTCTGTTGATTTTGTTTGCTATGTTTTCCATTTACAAGTCCAACGGTGTCCTTTTATAAGGGATTTGCCAGCTTAGATTTTCTTAGTCTAAACCATCAAAAATTAATTTCTCCCGAGACACACAAAGTGCCAAGGCATCAAGAAGGCAGCTGAAAGAAGCAATATATTCAACACTATTTGACATGAAAAAGTGTTATATAGTTCATGATATTGCTTAATAAGGTTCATGATATTGTATAATATAGTTCATGCTATGGTATAATACAGTTCATGCTATTGAATAATAAGGTATTATTAGACTTGCACCTTGTTATTTGGTTAAAAGAGAACTTGATTTTGATATTATTGTGTTTGTTCATGTACACTACAAGGGAAACAAAATGAAGAAGTCCAACAGAGACAAATTCGAAGCAAATTCGCTCAAGACAAAGGTTAATGAAATAGTTTTTTTGCAAGTTCATAGTATTTATCATTAAGCTTGATGTGTGGTTCATAAAACATGTCGTCGTAGTTCATAATTGCAAACAATATGGTTCATTTTTCAGTATTGTCATGTCTCATGTTCAAATATAGGCCAAAAAGGCTCACTCATTAAGCTGGATGTGCTTATTAGTTTATGGTTCATGTTCTTATGCTATTAGGTTCATAATTTTTGCCAATAAGGTTCATAAGATTTAGTAAAAAAAATACTTCTAATGTGTGTTGTATTTTGAAGTTTCATATTAGAGTTCATGCTCTTATGTTTGTAGGTTCATGAAAATTCAAAAATGATATGATTCAACCACAAACTGCAAAATCCGATCCAATTTATCTACACACTTAGTTTCATGAAAATTCATTTAACATTACCTTTATATTATTTGTGTTATATTTTGTATTTTTACGAATGTATAAGCTTGTAAATTATTCTGTTTTATGTATATGACAGCGACAACATCGAAAGGCTTGAAAAGAAAGAAACAAGTTAGCTCCACACGTCAAAGTTCACGTGGAAAGAAAATGCTAAAGCTTTCAACTCCGCTAACTGGTAGCTTGGAGTTTGAAGGATGTGAAAGTGAAGAAGAAGCAGATGAAGATTATGATGATACGAATTGTGAGGATGCAGATTATGAGAATAAAATCAGTGAAACTTGCTATTTCTATTATTTATTTTTATATTTAAAAGCATAGGTTCCTTGCATTTTAAATGCTTGGTTCATGCTTGTTCAAGAATAAGTTAATACTATTGTGTAGTATATACTCCATGCATGCCAATGTATTAAAAAAGCTTGAATGAGGCATTCAAAGTTTGGTTCACGCAATGTAAGGCTCTGATTCATGCTACTAAATAGTATGGTTCATGGTACATTTTAATTTAGTTCATGCGTTTTTAAGTATACATGTTATTTCAGTTTATACTTGTAGCTTGATTAAATACTAACTATGATATTAAATTACATGTATTTGATAGGTTTATAGAAATTGTTCTAGCATATGTACATCCAAAAAAGATTGAATAAGTCATTCAAAGTTCGGTTCATGCAATTATATAACACAATAAAATTGTCTAATCTATACAAATCATGGTTTAGTTGGTTCATAACATATAATTAAAATATCACCGCTCTTTTGGTTCATGGTTTTGTAAACTTAGGTTCATAATAGTTGTCTCGTTGGTTCATAACTTTGTATAATATAGTTCATTATAAGCGTCATGACTTTAGGTTCATAATAGTTATATTATTGGTTCATGATTTTGAATACTTAGGTTCATAATAGGTGTCTCATCGGTTCATAACTTTGTATACTACAATTCATTATAAACATCATGGCTTTAGGTTGATAATAGTTGTTTTATTGGTTCATGATTTTGAATGCTTAGGTTCATAATAGGTGTCTTGTTGGTTCACAAGTTTAAACCAACTTATCCTTTTGCTTCCTTGCAAGAGATAAGAAATATTTCGGCTCAATACTTCTTATATATCTCATTTCATTATTTCATCAATACAAGCACTAAAATCCAAACCGTTGAACCAAATGTCCGAAAGCGTTAGGCTTTGTAATCTGACCTTTGAATTTAGAGACCCTAAACATGTTAATTAATAAGAATAAACCAACACTTAACCCACAACAACTTAATGCCATACCAAAGTAGAGGTACGTATACCATGTAGAATTGGAAAAGAGTACATCAGATAGCATTAATGTTAAAACTTTGGACCTCAGAAGTTATATATTCATAAGCCCATTCAAAATGTCTCTCATTCTCTCATTTTCGTTCCTTTCACATTCATTAGTTGAGTTTTCATTATCTACAAACAAGGTCGTGTGTGTGTGTGTGTTGTAAGCTGAAGAAGCCCCAACCCAAAAGCAAAGCATATACTTAAAAGCAACAAGCAAAGAACCCACCAATTGGACCCATCTTCCAGAGCTCTTAAAGAATCAAGAATGTGACCAGATCAACCGCAGGTTATAAAGATTCTTCTTTACTATGCTTCCTAGAGAAATTAACATGGCCCCACCGCCATCAACCGCCTCCTGCTCAAAGCTCAAAGGCAACTCCTCAACCTTCAACTTGCCCAAACCAATCTTCTCCCTCACATTGTCAATGGTTTTCGTGTCCGGGAGAAGACCGTTCGAGTTCGTCACATAGAATATGTTGGAAGCTACATTCCCTCTTGTTGATATTTCTTCCCTCGTTACATTCAACCATTCTCACGAAACGTTCTAGTCACATCTGCCAATAGCCACAGACGGTCCTCTGTGTAGAGCTCAAGCCTTACACCCTGTTGATAATATATACAAAAATATTGAGAATCAATTTCTATGTAGGATACAATTGAGGCAAAGAATCAAAATATAGCAAAGAACCTGAGATGTTCTTCTCTCAATAGCAACTCTCAAACACTCAACAACGCGTTGCTTTTCCGGTTAAGAGCTTATAGGAGTTCCATCATTATGCATGATATAGAATTCCTGTCATAGCATTCATAATAGCTTAACCAAATGAGTCAAAAACATAAATAATTTAAACTAATAAGTTCAAAAGTTTCATCAAACAATACCATGCAAGCTTGATTCCCTTCTGTGTTGACAATTGCATGGAAAACCACGTATTCCATGTCTGTCAATGTGCAAACAACATCAAATAAAAGCTTAATCCGGTCCTTGCATTGAATATTCACAACCGAATAGCCCCATGTTTTCAAGTTGTTAATGGTCATAAGGATCGGATTCCACCTCACCCACGGGAGCCCTGTCGTAATCACGATCAGTAAACATCATTTGGTGCAGCCTTCTCTCCGTGTGGGTGGCCCCTTTACACACATTGATCTTCACACTACTCATATCATTGTCCCCCTTGAGAACAGACCTTAACCTAGCTATAATGGCAAATATCCTCTGAGAATCCTTGATTTGGCACCCAGAATTGCAATCTTTCAAGTATATAATCGATGCAATCCGTCCATTGTGAGTCAACATTCTAGCATCTACTACTGTACACATCAACTCAGATAGAACTGCAAACACCTCTGAAAGAATCAAGGTCAGGAATTAGTAGCAGCAAAGTTATTTAGCATAAACTTGCCATTTTAAAGCATCCACCAAGGCTATTAAGATGCATTAACCACGAACACATCCAATATGTAAGTGGACTTCACTGCCATGCTCTACAACGCTAGTGACCAACTGACCATGCCGTGCAGGAAAAGAAAGAATTTATACATACAGTTTTGTACTCACATGGATAAGAATTTGATGTCAAACCGTTTGTCAAAGTCCGAGACAGAATTGTTGCCTGTATTATGGAGACAAACAAATATCATCATAGACTGAAAGATCAATCAGAAAAGACAACATGATTAAATATAAACACGTATAATGGTGCACAGTTCAAATTTGGATTGAACAATCAGAGATTTAAGATGAAACAAACTGTTTTGTTCCAATCAGAAGCTAGATTTTTCAATAAATGTTACAATTACAAAAGGAAGCGAAAGCGATTTTGTCGAATTCTAGAGCAATCGTACCTGCAACAGATTTTCTACAGTTAGTTGATGGCTAGGGTCGACTCTGAACGTTTGATCTATAATGAAAGAGAGAACTTATGAAGCGAAGAGCTAATAGTCCTCTTCGATCGAGAGAGAACTTATGAAGCAATTGTATTTCTCAGATCTTGACGAAGAAGGTGCTCGTGCGAAGACCAGTCGGTGAGCGTCGGCGATCCCAATCGTAAGAAGAAGGGAGGAAGGAGGACTTATCAACCTCCAATGTCTCAATTTCACAAAATCCAGTCGAACAGATCCCGAAAGAAGAGCCTTCCGATCAATTGAAGAACGGAGGAGAAGCCGATCAATTGAAGGATACAGGAGAAGCAGACCGAAGGAGACGATCGTACGAGAGAATTTTCAGTATGCTGAGATTTAATGTCGAATGGGGATCAAATGACAAAAATACCCCCAAAATCTGAAAAATTAATGATGCGCGCCTTCTCTGATTAGCATATCTGGACCATTGATCTCACACAATCAAAGGCCCATAATTGTTCTCATTTCTTATCCTAAGAAATGTTCTCATTTGATCCCCTATCTATATATAAAAGCAATAAGGTTTGGAGTCTCCACGTTGCGCCATCTCATCATTTTCCACATGTCATCTTGAGAATGCGCCACCTTGGATTTTGCCACGTGTCATCTTTTTATTAAGCCATGCCATATCATTTTTTACACATCATATGCCACATCATGTTATTTTTTCCACCGCACTTACATGTCATATTTAACTAAAATTATAAATAAACAATAATCTAATAAAATATATTAATTAAAAAATTATTTACAACTCTCTTCCTCCTTCTTTACCATCTTTATCAAATTTTCCATAGAACTTATTGTTAGGATCGAGTACATGATCCGACGACAAGAGCCTTGCACTCGACAACTATGACCGTAGTCAGCCCTCTCCCACTAATTCCCCTTCTTTCCGCTTGCGTGCGGAATCAATATCACCTTTAATTATCGCGGTTTTGCAATCCAATCGTCCTTGACACAGATTATAGTCTATTAATAGTAGACGAGAGGTTTTAATGGCACCAAGAAGCCTCCCATTGGGTTAACAACTGGGATGGAGAAAATGGCATTGGAATTTTTTAAAACGATAAATCCACTTTTGAATAGAAAAAAAAATTTATTAAATTTTATTAATTTATCATACTAGATATCATGGAATGCTAAACCTTTTTTACAAAGATTGTGATGATTTTGTTTACATACAATATATAAATATGACAGCTTCAATCATGTATTTTTTCCTTAAAATATATAAAAGATTGTGGTGGCTATAAGTAAACTATTAATTAATTAATATTGAATATTAATAGAAAAAGAAAAGATTTAGAAAAGATTATCTTTGGTAATTAATTTTTATTAAGGTACAAAATAGATTGTGTTAACTACATACACTATAAAAAACGTGGATCCACTTTGAATAGAAAAGGTTAATTAATTAAGTTTTATTAATTTATCATATTAGATATAATCCACTCATGATCAAGGATAATGTGTTAGTTTGTGTATCGGATATCTTCCAAAAAAAGCTTATGAGTTCAAATGTTAAATTTGGGCATTTTTTTGAAAGTAAACGGAATGTTAAATTATTTTTACAAAGATTGTGATGAGTAAATATTCCTTTTACATACGATAGCTTCAATGACATATTTTTTATTATTAAAATATATAAATGATTGTAACTATTAATCAATTAATATTGAATATTAATAGAAAGAAAATATATAGAAAAGATTATATTAGGTAATTAATTTTTATTAAGATACATAATAGATTGTGTTAACTACATAGACTATAAAATCGTGGATCCACTTTCTATAGAAAACTAGTTGTACCCGTCGTGCCCTGCACGACAATGACTTGATATTTTTTAGATATATTATAAAAAAGATATTAATTAAAAAATATAATATAAAATTTAATGTAAGTAATTTATTTCCTATAATATGTATAAAAATTATTTTGTTTTTGAAATTAAATAAAACAAATTACATCTAGATTATTAAGTTTAAAATTGAAGATAAACATAGATTATTAAGATAAAATAATCTACATTGCTCTTTTTCCTTGACAATATTTCATAACCAGGTTTAACTCGTTATACCCGTTGTGCCGTGCATGACTATATAAATTTAATACTTAATTTATTAAATAAATAGTGTTTTAATTTATTATAAAAATAATGTATTTATTACAAAAATCATTAAGTTAAGCCAATATAATGTAAGGTACAACCAAAGTTGTTAAGGTGAGTCCAATATAAGTTTGATAGCTTAATTCCTTACTAATAATTTATTTATGAAAAAAGTATAAATAAAAATTATTTTAATTATAACCATTAAATTTTATAAATGTTTTACAAAAATAAATAAAAATCCAAGAAAAATGTAAATTCTTATAATTTTTTCAACCAAATTCAAATCTTTTCAATAAAAATTTAAAAATATAATTAATAAAAAATATGAATGAATATAGTTTTTTTAAGATAAAAAAATCATTTATATTAACATAAATAATCCAAAAAGGAATTTAAGGAAAAGATAATATAACTTTTTTTATCAAAATTTAATTTAGGCAAGTAATTATATACATATTTAAAAAATTTAATTTTTTTTATCTATAATTGATTTAAGACAAATTTTTAATCTCTTACATAAATATATAAAAGTATAAAGATAAAATAATTTTTTATTTAATGAAAAGTCGAATTAATTTTTTCCAAATATAAAATATAGTGTAATGTTCGTTTTAGATAGAAAAAATTAATAGTAAAAATATTTTTCTACCTTATTATGATAACAATCTATAATTATATATTAATAAAATTTTATGTTTTATTTTTCCCTTAATTAATTTTTTATTAAATATATTAGAACGTTAGTTTTTATAAAAATTAGATAGATTTTTATAAAATTTAAAATAAAAAATTATAAGTAATAAAAATAAAAAATTACTTTTTAAATATAAGGTGGGGCCAGAATTGTTTTGGTGGCTCTAAAAGGTTCGGCTTTGATATATAGTTATAGATAGATAGATGGATATTTCAAAGTTATTATCATTTATGTGGCTATTTTTATTTCAAAGATATATATGTGACCACATGGTCCACATGTACATATATTTTCTTATATTTTTTTAATTTATCTTTTACAAATATGATAAATATCTATATTGGTAAAATATACTACGGAGTAATATTATTTTATCTTTATGTTTATTTGGAAATAACTTTTTACAAATATTATTTTATCTTTATGTTTACTTGGAGATACCTTTTTTGCATAATTAACTATAAAAAAACCATTATTTTAATAAAGGGGTGATGTGGCGCAATATGGTGACAGAAATTGCTCCGACTTTAGTTATTAGTAATAGACTAGTTGATGACCCGAACTTTTCCCGGGGGCTTTTCCAAATAAAAAGTACTAAATATTAATTTAAATATGATATAAGTATTATAATTTAAATAGTAAAAATAATATTGTTTTATTATTAAGATATTATTTTGATATAATGCTATTTTGATAATCATTAAAAGTAGACGCTCTCGACCTGTTAGGACGACTCAAACCTACACAAAAACCACAACTAATTGACTCAATTTATCTGTAAATTTTATGGGCATGAAGCAAAACTAAACTCGAACTCGACTGAATCTGCTCGATTAATTTGTTTAACATTAAGGGACTAATAATTTTTTACTTATTTATTAAGGGAAACGTTAAATGTATACCAATATTATCTTATTTTTTTAGAAACGCTATTTGTAATATTATGTAATAATTGTAAAAATATTGTTACTCTTAACTCGTAGGCTTTACTCGAACACGCACAAAAAGCGCAATGAATTGACTCAATCAATCCATAAATTTTAACGACATGAACCCGTACTCACCTCGAATCCGAAATGACTGAACGTAAACTCAATTGAGCTAACCCGATTAATCGGTTAAACAGTTAAAGATCAATAATGTTATCATTCCTATTTATAGAAAATTAATATTGAATTTAAAAAGATAATTAATAAGAAAAGATGAAATAAAATTAATAAAGATTGAATTTTTTTTAACGATAAATATTTTTCTATATTTACATGAATAAGAACAAAAAAATTACGGAAAAGATAATGTAAGTTTTTTATCAAAATTCAATTTAGGCAAGTAATTATCTAGATTATGAATATTTTTTATTGAATTTAAAAAGATAATTAATAAGAAAAGATAAAAAAATATGAATAAAGATTGAATTTTTTTAAAGCTAAAAAATCTTCTATACTTACATGAGTAAGACAAAAAGAAAATTAAGGAAAAGATAATGTAAATTTTTTTATCCAAATTCAATTTAGGCAAGTAATTATCTAGATCATGAATATTTTTTTTATCAAATTTGATTTAAGATAAATATTTTACATAAATAAGTAAAATGATAAAGATAAAATAATTTTCGTTATTTTTATTTAAATTTCGAATTAAACATTTTTGAATATAATTATATAAATAGTTAGAAAGGAATTTAATTGAAAATATAAATAAAAAATATTATTTTTAAATATAATATGGGGCAAGATTCAATGTGGTGAGTTCAAAAGATAAAATAATTTTCATTATTTTTCTAAAAATTCAATTTTTTTTTATTTTTAATTAAAATTCGAATTAATTTTTTCCACATATAAAATATAGTGTAATGTTAGTTTTATATAGAAAAAATTAATAGTAAAAATATTTTCCTACCTTATTATGATAACAATCTATCATTATATATTAAAAAAAATCTTATGTTTTATTTTCCTTTCTTTTAATTTTTTATTAAATATATTATAACATTAGTTTTTATAAAAATTAGATAGATTTTTAGAAAATTTAAAAGAAAAAATTATAAATAATAAGAATACAAAATTGTTTTTTAAATATAAGGTGGGGGCAGATTTGTTCTTGTGACTCGAAAAGGTTCGACTTTAATATATAGTTAATTAATAATTAATATAGATAGATAGATAGATATTTCAAAGATATTATCATTTATATGGCTATTTTCATTTCAAAGATATATATGTAACCACATGTACATATTTTTTCTTATATTTTTTAATTTTTCTTTTACAAATATAATAAATATAATGTCCTTTTTATCTATTTGGTAAAATATACTAATATATTTTATCTTTATTTTTATTTGGAGATAAACTTTTACAAATATTGTTCTTTATGTTTACTTGGAGATAACTTTATTTGCATAATTAACTATAAAAAATTATTATTTTAATAAAGGGGTGATGTGGCGCAATGTGGTGGCAGAAATTGCTCCGGCTTTAGTTATTAGTAATAGATATTAATTAATCAAGTTTTATTAATTTATCATATTAGATATAATCCACTTATGATCAAGGATAATGTGTTAGTTTCTGGATCGGATATCTTCCAAAAAAACTTATGAGTTTTAATTTTAAACTAGTTTTACCCGTCGTACCATGTACGACTACGATTCGATATTTTATAGACATTATAAATAGGATATTAATAAATGAAAATATAATATATATATTTTAACATAAGTAATTTATTGATTGCAGAATGTATAATTTTTTTTTATCAAATATTATATTCTTCACATTTTATTACTTTTTATTTACGTAAATTTAGGGCTTATCAAATATTTTAATACATCTATTAAATATTTTATTATCTATTTTTATAAATTTTAAAATTATAAATATTTATCATTAATTTTATATAAAAGAAAATCACTATATATATCTATAAATAAATTCGTCAAAAGATATATGCTAAAAGATTTATATTTATTCTAAAATATTTTATCTTTAATCTTAAATACTTGTATAAGGAAGTTTTCAAAAGATATCGTTATACTAAATAGATATTTGTTTGATGTTAAAGATAGATTTAAATAGTTAAAGAAGAATTTAATAAAAAAAAGTTAAAATATTAGGAATACAAATTAATTTTGTATTTATAAGGTGGGGCCAGAATCGTTCTGGTGGCTTGAAAAGGGACAGTTTTAATATATAGTTATAGATTTATTTCTATTTTATTATGTATTAATTTAGATATAGACAGAAATTTATATCGATAACATTTTTTCAACAATCCGATAAAAATATTTTAGCATAATCTTAAGATAGCATATATAATATTGCTTTTCAATATCAATAAACATAGATAGAAAATTATATAGATAAAATTTTATTTTGATACATTAATTATTTTATAAAATCTAAAATTGCCTTTTTTTTTATATTTATGAATTTTTAAGAATAAAATCAATATTTACATAGATAGAAAACTATATATATATCATCTATTTTATAAAATCTTAAATCTTACCCTAAAAAACCTTCAATCTTTATAAATTCATTTTTTTTATTTAGTAATGTTTATTACTTAATTAAAATTTTTAAAAATATAATTGCATATTAATTAATTACTATATGAAATAATCTATGCATATAATATGATATCTAATTATCTATCCATTATCTATTTTATAAGTGGTTAAGAATTTAAGATAAATCGTGATTTCTAGAATTATTATTAGAGTATAATGTGTAGGGGTATTTCTAGAATTATTATTTTAGTTTTTTAAGTTGAAAAAAGGTTTTTCATTATTTTATTCAGTTTATGCCACGTGGCACAAATTTTTACACAGACTTGATTTCTGCTTTATAATGTATTAGGGTAGATTTGGGAATTTTTTGAAATTAAATGGAATGTTCAATTATTTTTACAAAGATTTTGAAAGGTAAATATTCTTTTTACATTACGATAAATAAATATGATAGCTTTAATGGTATATTTTTTATTTAAAATATATAGAAGATTTTGGTGGATATATGTAAACTATTAATTAATTAATATTGAATAATAGTAGAAAGAAATTATATAGAAAAGATTATCTTAGGATATTTTGCTAACTACATACAAAATCGTGGATTCGAAATTTTAGAATTATTGAACCTAATCATCTATCTATCTATCTATTACTAATCTACTATACATATATAAAAGTAATAAGGTTTGGAGCCTCCACGTTGCGCCACATCAGCTTTTTCCACGTGTCGTTTCGAGAATACGCCACCTTGGATTTTGTCACATGTCACCTTTTCCTTAAGCCATGTCATTATATTTTTTTACACGTCATATACCACGTTATATTATATTCTGCCATATCATTAACATGTCATATTTAACTATAATTAATAAATAATAAATAATTCAAATAAAAAACTACAATGATTATATATGGCAATTTATAATAAAATCCAGAAGTATTTTAGGCAATTTATGTACAACCACCATATCAAGCCATATCAATATATATTCTTTCCAACTTTTCAATTAAAGAACGAATTGGAAATTATAAAAGAGTATATTTGTTTGATTGAATTTATAATTTTTATAATAACAATTATTTGATTTTATATGTGAAATATCTTCTTACTACATTTTTTCAAATTTTAAGTACAAAACAAAAAGTTTGATTCATTTGATTCATTTGAAAATTTTATAGATAAAACAATAAAAAAATTTATACGTGATCTAAATCTTATTATGATTTTTAATTAATTTTATTTATTAGTTTTTTACCACTCTTAACAACCAATTAAGTTTTTTTAATTAATTATTGATTATCGGTTATTTGCAAACTATCAAAAAAATGTTATCTGTCATCTCATTAAATAAAAAGGTACCATTTGGTTTGATTCATTACAACTTCTTAGCAATTTACTTACAAATCAACAAGATATTTTTGGTAATTTATTTAGTAAGCCACGGTTACTTGATTGTTTCACCTACAAATGAGAAATTTTATAAAACTGTTTTATTATTTCATTTGATTATTCTAATTGAGGAAAATTAAATTAGGAATTCTTTTACCATTTTTTTCCCAATTTACATACAAATCAAATTCGTTTTTATTTAAAAATATATTAAAAATTTTCTTTTAATAAATCTTTTAATCTATAATTGTTTTCTGTTGAATTGGATTTGAATTAAAAAAATACTCGTTTGATTGTTTAATATATTGAAAAATTGAAATTTCGACCATGCCATCCTATTATTAATCCACATAGGATTTTTGCCACATGTCATTTAATCCTTGCTCCATAAACATTATATATTAATTATTCTTTCCACTTTATATTCCACATGGCAAATTTTTTCCACTTAATTAAAATTTATTTATTTCCCAAATTTAGATAATATCTTAATTTTTGGTAGGAGATAATATTTTAACTTAAAAAAATATAACTAATGGTTAATCTTTTTAACATTTTAATTGTTTCTTTCTCTCTCTTATATTAAAAGATAAATATACTCAATTACATATATTATTATTAAATTAATTATTATTTTTCAAAATCTCATCTCTTCCATATTTTCAAAATATATCTTTTTTGCTTTACTTCTTCATATTTTATCTCCTTCTTTTAAATTAAACCTATTTATGTAATATTGTCAAGGAAAATGAGTAATGTAGATTATTTTATCTTAATAATCCATTTTTATTCTCAATTTTAAACTTAATAATCTAAATTTAATTTGTTTTATTTGATTTTAAAAAAATTAAAAAACAAAATAATTTTTATACATATTATGGGCAACAAATTACTTACATTAAATTTTATATTATATTTTTATTTATTAATATCCTTTTTATAGTATATCTAAAAAATATCGAGTCATAGTCGTGCATGGCACGACGGGGTCAACTAGTAAGTAACTAGTTGAAGTCCCGTGATATTCACGGGATAATTTTACTAAAAACTATAAAATTTCACGATATTAATTTAAAATACTAAATATATATACATATATATATATATATAATTTCATAATAAATTATGCAATAGACAAATTATTTTTTTCGATTGTACTCCATATTTTAATTGAATATATTTATGAATATTTTTTTTATTATTTGTGGAGATCTTGTCCAAATTGAGATTGAAATTATTAAAATATTAATTTTACTTTTTATTGAATATTTCTAAATAATATTTTCTTATTTTTTTAGACATTAATATGTATAAAATACTTGGTTTTTTTATAAAGATAATAATAATTAGGATAGGTTATCTACAAAGCATAATATAATTTATTAAAATATTTTTTAAATTTAATTTATTAAAATTATATATTAGGGTTCTTATCTCTTACTCTATAATAATAAGAATGTTTGTAAATATGAAAAATACAATATAAAGATTAGTATAGAAGAGAACATTGTCCTTGATTTAAGAGATAAAATATAGAGAAAATTATCTATGCATTATTTTACAAAATTCAATCCATCTATAAAGTTGTTTTCCATACTAAATTTACATAACAGAGAAATAAAATATAAAGGAAATTAATGTATATGAAAATTTACAAAATTCAAAGTATTAATCAACCTATCATCCATATTAAATTGCAAAAAACATAGAGATAAAACAAATTTAAATGTAAGGTGGGGCTCGATAAAAAAAATATTCTATATTTACATAAATAAAATAAAAAGGAAATTAAGAAAAAAAGTAATGTAAATTTTTATCAAAATTCAATTTAAGCAAGTATTCATCAAGATTTGTAAATTTTTTTTATCAAACTTTGATTTAAGAAAAAATCTTTAATATAAATGCATAAAAAGATAAATAAAATCTAATTTTATTAATTTAAATTAAAATTCGATTTTTTTTTTGACATTTACAAATAATCTTAGTCATCAACATAAAATTATATCTTTTTCTCAAAATAAAAATATATCAACATAACAAAATTTATTGTTTAAAATTATATCATTATATATATAAAAATTTTATACTTGGAGCTCAAGCCTTGTTAAAAGATAAAAAAAATATATTAAGACCCTAAATCTTGTTAAGTGATAAAAATATTAAATTAATATGGAAAATATCATCTCATAGGAATTTATGTATATAAAAATTATATAAGTATGTTATCTATTGTACTAAACTAATACATAATCCATAGATAGAAATTACATACATAAAAAACTATACAAACATGTTATCTATTTAGTATATATAGCAAGAATACTATAAGTTGTTACAAAATTTATTAAAATATAATTTCACATTAATTTATTCAAAAATGCCACGTGGCCCAAATTTTACAACAGACTTGGGTTCTGCTTTATAATGTATTAGGGTAGATAACTAAAGCCGAAGTAATTTCTGTCATCACGTTACGCTACATCACGCCTTTATTAAAATAATAATTTTAAATAGTTAATTATGCAAAAAAGGTTATCTCCAAGTAAACATAAATATAAAATAATATTTTTAAAAATTTATCTACAAATATACATAAAGATAAAATAATATTAGTATATTTGACCAATATAGATAAAAAATGACATTATATTTATTATATTTATAAAAGATAAATTAAAAAAGATAAAAAAATATGTACAAGTGATCACATATATATCTTTGAAATAAAAATAGTCATATCTATCTATAACTATATGTTAAAGTTGTAACTTTTCTAGCTATCACATTAATTATGACCCCACTTTATATTAAAAAAATTATTTTTATTATTTTTTTCAATTAAATTCCTTTCTATGTATTTATGTGGAAAACATTTATTCAAATTTTAATTAAAAATAACAAAAACTATTTTATCTTTATCTTTTTATCTATTTATAAAAAAATATTTATCTTAAATCAAATGTTGATAAAAAAGTAAAAAAGTAAAAAATTTAAATATCTATATAATTACTTTCATGAATTAAATTTCTATAAAAAAATTATATTATCTCTCCTTAATTTCCTTTTTGGATTGTTTATGTAAATATTGAAGATTTTTTATCTTTAAAAAAGTTCTATATTTTTTTTTATCTTTTCTTATTAATTATCTTATTATTAAAATTTTATAAGAATTTACATTTTTGGCTTTTTATTTATTTTTCTATGTTTAATTTATTAATATCATATTTATAGAATATCTAAAAATTGTTGAGTCATAGTCGTGCATAGCACGACGGCGGGCACAACTAGTTCATAAATAAACAAACAACTATGCATGAATTCAAACTTACGAACGATTCTTAGCATGTTAATTAGATATTAAATTCTTTCTACCAAAAGATAAATAAAATCAAATCACGCTCTACCGACTAAAAAAAATAAGGTGAAAATGAGCTTACCAACGAATTAACAATCCATCGTGTAGCTCAACGGTGATGACAACAAAAGTGACGAAAAAGTCACACCACACTACATTATTGACATATGATGCACTAAAATAACAAAAAAGAAGAAGAGTTAGCTCTAGACACCAACATAAAACTGCCGTTACTTGAGCAATTCTCACCGTCCAGTCCACTCCCTCCTTCAACATGCATGCATGGTAGCATCACTACCTATTACATTCATAATTGATCATGGAAACATCAAGCATCTTCATCTTATGTTTGATATTTAGCCATTTATAGTTAATACTCCGTGGATAGCATATTTTACAATATAAGTGATTTGGATAAGGTGAATAAGTGAGGGGTTATGACTTATGAACTTATGATGAATATTGAATCAAAGATATAAACAATTTCGTGTCATTTCTATCTTTTAATCAAGTAGCTTTTAAAAGTCGCTAATACAAGTATTTTAAAACTAGATAGGCTCGGTATCTTGTCTAATATCATTATAATTTGTTGATTTCTAGTTTTGAAGTATTTTTTCATTAGAAAAAAAAAAAACTTTTTATAAAGCTCTAACCTCTATGGGCCTACAATGCATACTGTCATATACTGGTTATGGAGCCCATTTACAAAAATAAAAAAGTTGATAGAAGGTCTAGCCCATTCAAAGCCCAGGCCCAAAAGCGAGCGTTGAGAAAAATGAATATAAAACATCAAAGAAAGCCCGACCCGTTTACGTTCATCTTCCTCAGTCTCCCCCTACAAATTGCCACACAAAAACCCTAAACCCTCTTCAGCCTCTTTCTCCGTCTCCAAATAATTTTGCGAATTTTCTTCCACCTCTCAACTTTTAGAGTGGAGAGAAATCGTCTACAATGGGGACCTATTTGTTGTTTGAATCTTCTTCCGGTTATGCTCTGTTACTAGCCCATGGCCTCGATGAAATTGGACAGAACACTGAAGCCGTTCGCAACTCCGTTACCGACCTCAACCGCTTCGGCAAAGTCGTCAAGCTCGAAGCTTTTCTTCCATTTGAGTCGGCTGTCGACGCTCTTACTCAAATTAATGCTATCTCTGAAGGTACGCTTTTGTATGAGGAAAGAAATGCTGTTTTGTTTGTGGCCTTTTCCCTCTTTTATTTTGACTGTTTGGAATTTCAGAACTCATCTTCTTATCATAGACTGTTTGAATGCTTTGATGCTGTTTTGTTTGTAATGATGTGTAAGCATCTTCAGTTTTTTTTTTTGCATTTGGATATTTCTTTGGTGTTTTAGTAATTTGTTAGCATAGTTCGGTAGTAGACATTAGTTGTTCTGGCTGGAATTTATGTTAGGGAGGGAACATATCTTACCATTATCCTGCTATTGAAGATCATTTTCATCATAGGATGTTAATTTTGTTGCATTTTTATTACGTGTTATGTCCGTTTTCATTGCTATATCATACATTGTGGTGCATCTAATTAGGTTATGCATTATGTTGTTTGTAGGAATTATGACTGAGCAACTGAGAAACTTCTTGGAGCTGAATCTTCCAAAACCGAAGAAGACCAAGGGTGATGAACCAAGTTTTGTGCTTGGAGTCTCTAATGCAAATCTCTCACCACAGATAAATGAAGAGACTAAAATTGTTTGTAGAAGCAACGACTTTATTCTTGAGCTTATGCGGGGTGTGAGGATGCACATTGACCGGTTCATTAAGGACCTAAAGGTTTCTATTTTTTCAATCAGCTGTTTTTAATCAGGTATTCCTGCTTCATTGGTTTAGGCTGGTCTGAACTTTCATATTTCTGTAGCCAGGAGACTTGGAGAAAGCCCAATTGGGTCTGGCCCACAGTTACAGCAGGGCAAAGGTTAAGTTCAATGTCAACAGAGTGGACAACATGGTTATACAGGCCATTTTCCTTCTAGACACTCTTGATAAAGATATCAACTCTTTCTCTATGAGAGTAAGGTGGGTACTTGCTTCTGCTTTGTTTCTTTTCTTTAGCTGGAGTAAATACTTTTGATATGTTCTTCTACCTGATGAATATCCTGCTTCTAGGGAATTATTAGTGTACAAGATTGCTAAAATATTCTGTTCTTCATGCAGGGAATGGTATGGCTGGCATTTTCCTGAATTGGTTAAGATCGTCAATGACAATTATCTTTATGCAAAAGCTTCCAAGTTTATTCAGAACAAGGCAGAGCTATCTGACGATAAACTAGCTGGTTTAACTGAGATTCTTGGGGATGAAGACAAAGCAAAGGAGGTTTTAGAAGCCTCTAAAGCATCAATGGGTAAATAACTCCCATTTTCTTACTTTTCAGATTGTGTGTATCTTTATTTGTTGCCATGTCAATGCTGATACTTCTTGCCTTATGGTTAACTTTCTCAGGTCAAGATTTGTCTCCTGTTGACTTGATCAATGTCCAACAGTTTGCTCAGAGAGTAATGGATCTTACTGACTATAGAAAGAAGCTTTATGACTATCTTGTGACCAAGATGAATGATATTGCCCCCAATTTGACCTCGTTGATTGGTGAAGTTGTTGGTGCTCGACTAATCTCCCATGCTGGTAGCCTTACAAATCTTGCCAAGTGCCCTGCATCTACACTCCAGATTCTTGGTGCTGAGAAGGCGCTCTTTAGGTAGTCTCTTTAATTGTTTTGTGTGAGGAACAAACATTTCTAAGAGCTTAATAGAAAGCTAATATAACATTGTTATTTTAAAAAAAAAGTTGTATTCGGATTATATGTATGAGCAGATATGATTGTGAATTTGTGATGAATATCCCTTTACTAAATAACCTGTCCTTGCTTTCAGGGCTTTGAAAACAAAAGGAAACACGCCAAAATATGGCCTTATATTCCATTCTTCTTTTATTGGACGTGCATCTTCCCGCAACAAAGGTCGCATGGCTCGCTATTTGGCCAACAAGTGCTCAATTGCATCTCGAATTGACTGCTTCTCAGGTTTGCTAGGAGTGGCTTTATTCCTTTAAGTAATGCTCTGCATTTATTTTGTTATGTGCATGACATTTTTGTGCTATCCAGATACTGCTACTACCGTATTTGGTGAGAAACTGAAGGAGCAAGTGGAGGAGCGACTGGATTTCTATGACAAGGGGATTGCGCCTAAAAAGAATATTGATGTGATGAAAGCTGCTATTGAGGTTGCCATGAACAAAGGTGAAACTGCAATTTCCCCTTAGTATGTGATAGTTTTGCTAAATGCAGCGTAAATGTTATGCAGTTTATAACCAAGTGTTGGATTTCTTGCAGATGATGATGAGATGGATGTTGATGAAACTGTTAGTGAGAAAAAGAGCAAGAAGAAGAAGTCCAAGGGTGAAACAGATGAAGATGCCGCCACTGCAAATGGGGAAGACTCGAAGTCTGAGAAGAAGAAAAAGAAGGACAAGAAGAAGCAACAAGAGGAGGAGGAACCAGTAGAGGAATTAAAATCCGAGAAGAAGAAGAAGAAGAAAGAGAAGCGTAAATTGGAAGAGGAAGAAGCAGAGAAGGTCGAAGTTGATGCTGATGAGGATGGAGGTTCCAAGAAGAAGAAAAAGAAGAAGAGCAAGGATGCTGAACAGCCTGATGCTGTGGAGGACGGCGAAGGTACAAAGAAGAAAAAGAAGAAGAAATCCAAAAGTGATGAATAGGTATCTTGCTGTTGACTTGTGTTGTTTTTGCCCTCTTAAATTATATCTACTAGGATGTTGTATCTTCGGGTTATTTATGTTAAAGCTTGTTATCCTAACCCGAAAAATAGATTAAAGTTAAATGCTTAAATTTTGTGCAACTCTTGGTGTAATTTCTGCAATCAATTTTCGTTATGATTAATTCCGAATTGCTGAAGTTTTGTTTGTGGGTAATGAATTTTGTGAACACCTTTTTTCATCTTTGCTTCCACACTATACCTAACCCGGTTGATGGAGGGTGGGTCAGATTTGGTGAAAGGATGTGCAAAGATTGCAGATGGATCCGTCACCAACTTGAAGGCTAATTTCAACATGACTTTAAACACTTCAACCACAACAGTTATTTGTTAAGCAAAGTATGATACTCCGTGCTGATTATTGACAAACCATCATATTTAACAAGATATTAACTAATGGGGAAATTCGTGTTAAAGTAGGTTGCTTTAATTTAGGAATAAATGGCCTATTCTATTGGGTTTAGTTAGTATTTATCTGTTAAGAGTTAATATTGCCAAGTCAAACTCCACTTAGCCATTTGTTTTGCTAGTGGGTTACGTGTCCTTTATTTCCGCATGTTTCAGTTTTGTAAAGCCTAATAAAGGCATCTGGAATTCATGAATAAAGTAGATCATTCCGGTGCCAATTATGAGTCTCTGAGCTAAACTTTACATTTGGTATCAGAGCTTGAGTGATCCCAGAGAAGAAAAATGAGCGATGAGAAAACACTCACAAAAATCCCACACTTCGATGGTCATTACGATCATTGGAGTGAGCTGATGGAAAACCTTTTGCGAGCAAAAGGTTTATGGAGTCTGGTGGCCGATGGATTCACTGAGATAGAAGAAAGAGTCCAGGCAACTGCAGCCCAGCGGAAACAAGTGGAGGATCTCAAGATGAAGGATCATCAGGTGAAGCACTACTTGTTCCAGGCGATTGATCGAAACGTGTTCGAACAAATCTTGGATCGTCGAACATCCAAGATTGTTTGGGATTCGATGAAAAGAAAGTTTGGAGGAAACGAGAGGGTGAAGCGATCCCTCCTCAACACATTGAGGAGAGAATTTGAAGTCCTCGTCATGATGCCGGATGAAAAAATTGTCGATTACTTTGCACGAGTAATGACAATTTCCAACAAGATGAGGAGCAATGGAGAAGACATGCCGGATTCAAAGATCGTTGAGAAGATCCTCCGAACGTTGACAGAAAAATTCACATATGTGGTGGTTTCCATCGAGGAATCCAAGGACACTGAAAAGATGTCTATTGATGAGTTGCAAAGCTCCTTGGTTGTCCATGAGCAAAAATTCAGGAAGCCAAGCTATGAAGAGGACGATCAAGCACTCAATGTTAGAGGCAGGGGCAGGGGATCTCCCAGAGGCAGAGGCAGGGGTAGAGGGCGAACCTCTTTTAACAGGGAATCGATCGAGTGCTACAAATGCCACAAGCTAGGGCATTTTCAGTACGAGTGTCCAAAATGGAAGGAAGAAGCCCATTATGCAGAGATGGGGGAGGAAGATGAAGTTCTACTAATGGCCTGTGTTGAACTTCAAGAAACAAAAAGGGGCGATGCATGGTTTGTGGACTCCGGATGTTCAAACCACATGTGCAAAGATCGAGGTATGTTCGCAAGCTTGGATACAACTTTCACTCATACTGTCAAGCTTGGAAATAATTTCAAATTGAATGTAAACGGGAAAGGGGTAGTGAAAATTGTACTTAAGGGAATTAGCTATGTGATGAGTAATGTGTATTATGTTCCCGAGTTGAAGAATAACCTACTAAGTGTAGGTCAATTGCAAGAAAAAGACTTAGATGTGCTATTTAAGGGAGGGGTGTGTAGCATTTTTCACCCTACGAAAGGTAAAATAGCCGAGTCTATCATGAGTGCAAATCGGATGTATGTATTACATGCTGAATCTTGTAAAAAGACAGAAGAAGAAAGGTGTTTTCAGGTTGACATCTCAGACAAAACAGAATTGTGGCATCATCGTTATGGGCATCTCAGTTTCAAGGGCCTCCACACCTTACACAACAAGAAGATGGTAACCGGCTTACCAGAGATTGGGAAGGAAAAGATCACATGTGAAGCGTGTATGAAAGGGAAGCAACACCGAGTACCGTTTCCAAAACAAAGCTCGTGGAGAGCAACTGAAAGGCTGCAACTCATCCACTCTGATCTCTGTGGTCCGATCACCCCTGCATCGAACAACCAGAAGAGGTATCTCTTAAGTTTCATAGATGATTTCTCTAGGAAAGCTTGGATATATTTTGTACTAGAGAAGTCAGAAACCTTCTATTATTTCAAATTGTTTAAAACACTAGTTGAAAAAGAAACAGACATGTACATTAAGTGTTTAAGAACAGATAGAGGGGGAGAATACAATTCTAGAGAATTCAACGAGTATTGCAGGGAGCATGGAATCAAAAGGCAACTGACCACCTCCTACACTCCACAGCAAAATGGAGTAGCGGAGCGCAAGAATCGAACCATTATGAACATGGTGAGGGCTGTTCTGACAGAAAAGAGAGTTCCAAAAATGTTTTGGCCAGAAGCTGTGCAATGGACAAACCATGTTCTTAACAGATCCCCTACTTTGGCAGTGAAAAACATGACACCAGAAGAAGCATGGAGTGGTGAGAAGCCATCAGTAGAGCATTTCAGAATTTTTGGGTGTGTAGGACATGTACACATACCAGATGTCAAAAGAGCCAAACTTGATGATAAGAGTGTAAAATGTGTCTTGCTAGGCTTCAGCAGTGAGTCCAAGGCATTTAGAATGTTTGATCCTATTGGGAAGAAGATTCACATCAGCCGAGATGTGGTATTTGAAGAAGAGAAGACTTGGAATTGGGATGCTAGTTACACCACTAAGCATCCAATGGAGCTAGAATGGGAGGATGAATCTGATGGTGCTGTGAATGAGGGAGGGGAAGTACAAGTAGAGGATGATCATCTCCCATAACCACCTGAAAATTCAAGTCCCGAACAGAACGATTCTCCTCAAACTGAAGATGCAATATCAAGGGAGGGTAGAGTCAGACAACCACCTACATGGGCTGCTGACTATACATCAGGAGAAGGTTTATCAGATGAAGAAGAAGATGAGGTAAATCTGGCTGAAATTGCAAGCTTTGATGTTGATAATCTTGCTTTTATGGTCATCTCAGATCCCACAAGTTTTCAAGAAGCAGTCAAGCACCTCAAATGGAGGCAAGTAATGGATGCAGAAATCAGGTCAATTGAGAAGAATCAAACATGGGTTTTGACTTCACTTCCTGCCGGAGCCAAAACAATTGGTGTAAAATGGATTTATAAAACCAAACTCAATGAATTGGGGGAGGTTGATAAATTCAAGGCAAGGCTGGTCGTGAAGGGTTTTTCACAGCAATACGGGGTGGACTACACGGAAGTCTATGCACCTGTGGCACGAATGGACACTGTAAGGATGATCATTGCTTTGGCTGCACAAAGAGGATGGGGGCTCTACCAACTAGATGTGAAATCTGCCTTTTTACATGGAGAGTTGGAGGAAGATGTATTTGTAGAGCAACCACAAGGATATGAGAAACCTGGAAAGAAACACATGGTATACAAGCTACGAAAAGCTCTTTATGGATTGAAACAAGCGCCTAGGGCTTGGTTCAGTTGCATAGAGGCTTACTTCATCAAGGAGGGTTTCAAGAGCAGCTCTAGTGAACAGACCTTGTTTGTCAAGAAAAGGGAAGGTAAAATCTTGATTGTTAGCATATATGTTGATGACCTACTGTTTACTAGTGATGATGAAAGTCTGCTGGATGAATTCAAGTGTTCCATGAAAAAGGAATTTGACATGACAGACTTAGGGAAGATGAGATATTTCCTCGGAATCGAAGTGATGCAACAAGCTGATGGAATCTTCATATGTCAACATATATGCTAACAATCTGCCTTTTTACATGGAGAGTTAGAGGAAGATGTATTTGTAGAGCAACCACAAGGATATGAGAAAGCTGGAAAGAAACACATGGTATACAAGCTAGGAAAAGCTCTTTATGGATTGAAACAAGCGCCTAGGGCTTGGTTCAGTCGCATAGAGGCTTACTTCATCAAGGAGGGTTTCAAGAGCAGCTCTAGTGAACAGACCTTGTTTGTCAAGAAAAGGGAAGGTAAAATCTTGATTGTTAGCATATATGTTGATGACCTACTGTTTACTAGTGATGATGAAAGTCTGCTGGATGAATTCAAGTGTTCCATGAAAAAGGAATTTGACATGACAGACTTGGGGAAGATGAGATATTTCCTCGGAATCGAAGTGATGCAACAAGCTGATGGAATCTTCATATGTCAAAAGAAGTATGCCGCTGAGGTGATTGACAGGTTTGGGATGCAAGATTACAACTCTGTTTGCAATCCAATTGTTCCTGGACAAAGGATCGATCGAGATGAAGCTGGCTTGATGACCGACTCAACCTTATACAAGCAAATGGTTGGCAGCTTAATGTACCTCACTGCTACACGACCTGATCTTATGTTTGCAGTAAGTCTGATTAGCAGGTTTATGGCAAATCCCACTCAACTTCATTTTGCAGCGGCAACAAGGGTCATGCGGTATTTAAAGGGGACAGAATTATGGGATTTGGTACAAACGAGGAGAAAGGAGTGATCTCATAGCCTATACTGACAGCGACTATGCAGGGGATATAGATGACAGCAAAAGCACATCAGGCTATGTGTTTCTGATGACTGGAGGAGCTGTAGCTTGGTCTTTGCGAAAGCAGCCTATTGTGACTCTTTCGACCACCGAAGCGGAGTACGTGGCAGCTGCCACATGTGCGTGTCAAGCCATCTGGATGAAAAGGATTTTGAAGGAAATCAGTCACACACAAGCTGAAGGAATGGTGCTATTGTGTGACAACACATCTACCATCAAGTTGTCTAAAAATCCTGTCATGCATGGACGATCCAAGCACATCAGAGTTAGATATCACTTTCTGAGGGACTTGAGCAAAGAAGGTGTTGTTGAACTTGTTTACTGCAGTACAAAGATGCAGCTGGCTGACATGATGACCAAGCCGTTGAAATTGGCGTCATTCCAGAAGATCAGAGAGGCACTTGGGATGAGCACTGGTGAACTGAACTCTCCAGAGAGTTAAGTTCAAGGGAGGGATTGTTAAAGTAGGTTGCTTTAATTTAGGAATAAATGGCCTATTCTATTGGGTTTAGTTAGTATTCATCTGTTAAGAGTTAATATTGCCAAGTCAAACTCCACTTAGCCATTTGTTTTGCTAGTGGGTTACGTGTCCTTTATTTCCGCATGTTTCAGTTTTGTAAAGCCTAATAAAGGCATCTGGAATTCATGAATAAAGTAGATCATTCCGGTGCCAATTGTGAGTCTCTGAGCTAAACTTTACAATTCGTTCGTTTGTTCGTTCCTATACTACATATGGGGCGGGAAGTTTGGCATACAAAGCGGAACTTTTGGGCGTGCCACAAGCCCACAAGGCATAACTATCACGAAAGAACTGAAAATAGAGAAGTTACAGATTGAGATGGATGCCGGTGAAGTGGTTCGAAAGCATTACTCAGACGACAACTCCATCCAATGACTCCTTTGCTACGATTGCAAGATGCCATCAACTAATTGTTAAAGTGGGATGGAGCGTGGTTTTCAAGGTAGTTAACTGAGAGGCGAACAAAGCGACTAATTGATTGGTTAGTAAAAGTAAAGTCATGATGAGAAAATTTACCTTATTTAATGAGCCTCCTAATAAGCTTAGTAAGATACGTGAGATTTTGTTTTTTTTGGTCTTGTTTTTTGGCTCACTTGGTTCGATCGGTCGGACACAGCTCTACATCCGGACCGGGTACTTCGTGACCCCATTTTGGGGATATGCAAAACTACAACAACTATGTAATCTCTAGAGTTCTACCATGAAAAAAATCAGGCACTAGCCCACCATTGCAACCAAAAAAAATCTTTTTGCTTGAATAAGCAGACAAGTTTACCAAAAATAGAGAAACCCCCCACTTTACCCAAACTCCAATCCCCAACAACCACGCTTCTTCAATTCTCTCTCTGCCGAAGGAATAGCGGGCGACAATGGCGACCAGCGCCGCGAATTTGGAAGACGTCCCCTCCGTCGATTTGATGACGGAGCTCCTCCGCCGTATGAAGTGCGCCAACAAGCCTGACAAGCGCCTTATTCTCGTAGGTAAAGTTTTCCCTCACTTCCACTCGCGCTCATGCAGGAACCGCAGATCTGTTCCTTTCGTGCCGATTCGTTGGATTGGTGCATGTCCTTAATGTTTTTGGTGAATGCGAGTGATTGCTGGATTTTGGCTTTTTTGGCTGCTGAGAATTTTGGATCTTTTTCTGGAGAACATGCAACAATTGATTCTGGGGTTTTCTAGGGTTCTCTTTTCCTTCATGTTACTTGCTCTGCTCCGTCCGGTAAACTTTCCGATGGAATTTTGGGTGTTAAGGAATGAATTTTTGCATCTTTCCCAATCCTCTGAAAAAGTTTTATTTTTTACAAATTTAGCTGATTTTGGACTTCTTTTTCCTAACAAGCAGCTCTAAAGGGGTGCATTTTATCTGAATTACTACTCGTTTGTTCGTCTTTCCTTTTATCCACCTCAAGCTGCAGTCAGGTTTTCTCAAATGACAACAAGCTCTGTTAAAATGTGACAAAGTGTACGCAATTCTGGCATAGTTTTACTCATTTTGGAATAGGAATGAATTCTTTAATGGGCTAATATTATGTTTAACTGGACTAGTTTGCTGATAACTTGTTTTATTCAAAAGAAATTCAAGTGGCAAATGTGACTTCCAATTTTTTGATACATCCAGGTTGAGGGAATTCAGTTCATGACCTGATATGATGTGCTATTGAGCTTAAAATGTTTTTGCTAAGACATGATTACTGGTAATCTAGTTGCCTCTTTATACGCTTTTCGCTGGAAACTATGAATTATCCCTTCTGAGATTTATCTTATTGTAGTTTAGATTTTAATAATGCTATGAAAGTGATGTATGGCATCACAGTATGCATAATAATCGTAAGACCACAAATCATGGTATGCATAATACTTGTGCTAATTCTCTGTGCGTTGTTTTTAGTGTGTTTGCTTGTGTAGAACTAGTCCATGGGTTTGGGTAATGACCATGGAGTTGATTTTTGCTTGTGTTGATCTACAGGACCACCTGGATCAGGAAAAGGTACCCAGTCTCCTATCATCAAGGATGAGTACTGTTTATGCCATTTGGCTACTGGAGATATGTTGAGGGCTGCTGTGGCTGCCAAGACACCTCTTGGGGTCAAGGCTAAAGAAGCCATGGAGAAGGTGAATGTTGTCAAATACTTCAATGTTTTACTCGTATATTTTTCCCATTTACTGTATGCAGCCTCAATATAAATTGAATGTCTTTTCAGGGAGAGCTTGTATCTGATGACCTTGTTGTTGGAATTATTGATGAAGCATTGAACAAGCCTTCATGTGAGAAGGGATTTATTCTTGATGGATTTCCGAGGACTGTTGTTCAAGCACAAAAGGTTTGGGCAGTCCATGTTGATGTGTTCTATCTTGTAAACATTAACATCATGGTCTCACATTGCCATTTTTCTTTTCTTTTTTTATACATGAAGCTTGATGAAATGCTTGACAAGAGAGGAGTCAAAGTTGATAGAGTTCTCAATTTTGCTATTGATGATTCTGTTTTGGAGGAGAGAATCACTGGACGCTGGATCCACCCTTCAAGTGGCCGAACCTACCACACTAAGTTTGCTCCTCCCAAAGTGGCCGGAGTTGATGATGTGAGTTCTTGAGGAATATCATCTTTTATCAATTTAGTGCAATTGTACATCTTTTACCTTTATCTGTTTTTGTTTTTCATATTCTCTGAGATATCATTATATGCTGAAATATAAGTTCAAGCATTTACAATTTCATGGTCAGCAACTGTCAAATACTGAACTCTTTTGAGTGTCATATGACATCTTTCTTTAATGGTTTTAACATTTACAATTCCTTCTTCTATTATACTGTATATTATTTGAAGTAGACGAATTGATTCTCTGTTTGCTGTTTAAAAGGTCACTGGAGAACCTTTAATTCAGCGAAAGGATGATACTGCTGCGGTGCTCAAGTCTAGATTAGATTCATTCCACAGACAAACAGAACCAGTATGTGATTTCCTCTATAGTCTTGCATTCTAAAACATATAATTCTTCTCTTTGTATTTCCTAATGGTGTTCCATATATGTTTTTTCATCTGATTGCTTGAGTTTTTGGTTAGTTTAAAGAAAGCTATATTTGGGAAAATGGCAAGCCACCCTAAACAAATAACACGTCAAACATAGCTAAAGGGCTGTTTTTGCAAATCAACTTTTGCTAATTGCCCCAATCTAATTTATGCATTAATGTTTGCTTCCCTGGACCCTAATTGTCTCACTCTACTGTCCTATTAAAGTTTGGCTACCTAAAAATGTCAAAATCCATTTTCTTTGTTTGGGCACCTTGGATGTCTCTTTTTTTCCGTGATGGAGTAAGGTTTCAAGCATATGTCATATACGTTCTTTGGCACCATTGTTATTGTGATTTTGTGATGCAGGTGATTGATTACTATGCCAAGAAGAGCATACTTGCCAACATTCACGCAGAGAAGCCTCCAACGCAAGTCAGTGAAGAAGTTCAGAAGGCTCTTAGTTCTTGAAGATTTATTTAAACTCTGGCAAAACCAAAACTTTTCCCAGATATTTGCTGATAATGCAATTGTTGTAACACATTTATTTTGATCCTCCGGCCTCTCCTTTTTGCTTGCCCTCTATTATATCTGGGACCTGTAATGCATCAGTAGCTGCTACATAGCATGCAGAGTACTCTTGTTTTGCAAACAGCAATGTATTTTTGCACATGTTTTTTATCCTCTTAGGCATTCACCATTTCAATACTTGAGCCATAACTTTCATGTATGAACTGTGTGAAGGAAGAAGTTTGGGACCCATGTTTTTTAGGCCAGGCCAGATTGCACAAGACAATGTAGTATAAATTTCGCACGGCAGCTTCAAACTCTATTTTTTTTTATAATTTTTATTTTGCACATGCTAACTTTAACTTGTGCATTTCAAATTGCATCTCTGTTTAAATTCAACCCATCTTCCCAGTTTTGTAAGTCAACCCACACTCTCTCCCTCTCTCTCACACATTGGCTGTAAGCAATGGGGCCCGGAGAATCCATAGACGCTAAGACAGGCTACTGCTCCGCCACCAGAACCTACCACAGCCTCCACCCTCCCGTCCCTCTCCCGCCGGAATCCGCCCCCCTCTCCGTCTCCGACGTCGTCCTCTCCTTCTTCAGTTCCTCCGCCGCCGCCAAAACCTCCCTTCCCGCCTTCGTCGACGCCGTCACCGGCGACTCCCTCTCCTACTCTCACTTCCTCCACCAAGTCCAATCTCTCTCCTCCTGCCTCCGCCGCGGCACATCCACTTCCCCTCCGATCAAAACCGGCGACGTCGCCCTAATCCTCTCCCCTTCCTCCCTCAAAATCCCCGTCCTCTACTTCTCCCTCCTCTCCGTCGGCGCCGTCGTCTCCCCCGCCAATCCACTCCTCTCCGACCCCGAGCTGGCTCACATCGTCGGAATCGCAAAGCCGGCCGTCGCGTTCGCCGTCTCCTCCTCCTCCCGCCGCCTCCCGACCTCCCTCCCCACCGTCATCCTCGACTCGCCCGAGTTCGACTCGCTATTAACTCGGCGCGACCCGCCCCGAGTCGACCCGGTCAACCTGTCGCAGTCCGATCGGGCGGCGATCCTCTACTCCTCCGGCACGACGGGGATGATGAAGGGCGTGGAGCTCACGCACCGCAACCTCATCGCCTTGGTCACCGCTATGCACCACACGAGCCCCGTCCGCGAGTCGCCGGCGGTGGGGCTGCTGGCGCTGCCGCTGTTCCACATTTACGGATTCCTCATAATGCTGATAGCAGTGGCATTGGCGGAGACGGCGGTGATTTTGCCTAAGTTCAGCTTGGAGGGGATGCTGTCGGCGGTGGAGAGGTTCAAGGTGAATTACGCGCCGGTGTCGCCGCCGGTGTTGGTGATGCTGGTGAAATCGGATCTGACGGAGAAGTACGATCTCCGGTCTCTGGAGATGATCCGCTGCGGCGGCGCCCCACTGAGTGAGGATGTTGCTCGCCGCTTCAAGGTCAAGTTCCCCTGGATCCAGTGTGCTCAGGTGAGCAATTTTTATTTTGTTTTGTTTTGTTTTGTTTATGATATGTTTTTTTACCAAGAGTCAAGACTGAAATCATATTATCAAACCAGTATAAATAATCGAAATAAATTTTAATTCTCACATTAATTATTTGACACAATATATCTTTGAAGGTTGATCGTGGAACACACCATGAATCCCCACGTTAATTTGAGAATTGTGATTGTTTGGTGATAAGATTTGATTTCTCCTTTCCATATAGTATTAGACTTCTTGGTGTCAATCAATGTGGGTGTTAATTAAGCATGTTCTTAATATTCTATTCTGCTTGTTGCTGCATAACATAAAATTATGTCCAGTGTCCTTTAATTAAAATTGGTACAAGGGCATGTCATATGATACGAGAGTTTTGGTGTTAGTTGATCCGGTAGAGGGGGGGAAAAAGATTTACATGCTTTATCATCTTATGTAAGTAAAATAGATGATAATTGTTTGTTTTTTTTTGTAAATTATACAAAAGTTACTGCTTACATAGGTCACTCTTGATGAAACCATCTTATGTAATCCAAATTGCATTTAACCTCTCATTATATATATCTACCTTTGCATTTAACCTCTCATTATATATCTACCTTTACCACTCATTATATATCTACCTTTTTTTTTGGTCGAATCCCTTTATTAGCAAATTTTGATTACAAAAATGAAATTTTTGTATAATTTACAAAAAAAAAAACAATTATCATCTATTTTACTTGCATAAGATTTACATGTTTTTTTAGGAAGTACATTTTTGTTTATTCTAAATGAAGGTCTTTTTTTCTACCCAAAAAAAAAATGAAGGTCTTTTTAGGACATCAATTATCAAAAAGGTGTTATTGTTGTTGGACTGCAGGCTCCCTCACTGATGAGGTCTTATTTTACAATTCACAAAGAACCTCCTTTTATTGACACCATATGCACTTTTGATGTACACATATTAGTGGGAATTACCGGCCAAACATTAAGTCATCATACAAATTAGTGTATGCTGACTAAGATCCTGTTTGAGACATACGAGTATAAAACAGAGAAGTCCATTAAAACGAAGTTGGATCATGCAGTAAAAGTATGTCAAAAGAGTAAAAAAATGATTTGTGTAAACATTTATATGCATGGCCATCACACATCAGTAAGAGAATGAAATTAAACCATGGGGATCTTAAGTTGTTTGTTTTGCCAACACATTCAATGTGATGATATTTGGGATTTGACGTGATTAATTAGGGATACGGTCTAACTGAGACGAGCGGTACAGTTACAAGACCCTTGAATCCTGAAGAGTACGAACGCTATGGATCAGTGGGGCGTTTATTTCCTGTAATGCAAGCCAAAATAGTGGACCCTTCAACTGGAGAGGCGTTGCCACCTGGTCAAAGAGGAGAGATATGGCTTCGCGGTCCTACAACCATGAGAGGTATAATTATACATATGATGTTGTTGTACATAGTACGTATCATTTAAGATTTTAAGACGTGCTTGATTAATTGTACGGTGTTGCATGTACTTGTTCTGAAACGAATGGTGGGACTGGAAATGATCATGTAGGTTATGCAGGAGACGAGGAATCAACTAGAGCGTCGTTTTCAGAGGGGTGGTTGAAGACGGGAGACATTTGTTACTTTGATTCTGATGGTTTTGTGTTTGTGGTTGATAGGCTCAAGGAGCTGATAAAATACAAGGGATATCAGGTAGTGATATATTTATTGTTAGAATAGGTAGCTAGGTTCTCTGCTGATAATTAAGATATATGCTGTTTTGTTTTGCAACAAGGAAGCTTAATTGCATTGATTGATATCATCAGATCATGCCATGGGTCTAAACAAAGGCTGTTTGGCTTAATGGAATGCAGGTGCCACCAGTTGAACTAGAAAACGTGTTGTTGTCGCATCCAGAAGTTGCAGATGCTGCTGTTATCCCGTATGTACACATCCCTTTCTCTTACTCCTCCATTCTGTGTTGTATATATAAGCATTAATTCTTTGTAATCTATGTTGCTATGCTTCAATAATCATGTTTTTGGCAAACTATTAACATATGCCTTCAAAGTGCTAGAGAAACCGATATATACAAGAAATCCAATATGTACTCGTATTCTCTATGATGGGGGTCAGATTGCCTTATGATTCAAAAGTAGCTTCCAGATTGGTTTAAAACAAGGGTATTTATGAGAATTACAATGGATTGATCCATGTATGATCTCGGAAAGTAACGCGTAACCTAGCTAGCTAATCATATTCAACTATATCATAAGGCATTTTTTGTAATTCCAAATATGTACAGATATCCGGATGAAGACGCAGGCCAAATTCCTGTGGCATTTATAGTAAGAACACCGGGAAGCTGTATCCAAGGCACTGAGATGATGGAATTTGTGGCCAAACAGGCATGTTTTCGACCACCCTTTGAAATGGATTCATTCATTTATAAAATGGGGTGAACTGAATCATGTGTATTGTGTTGTTGCTTTTGTATATATGATGATGCATCAGGTGGCGCCATATAAGAAGATAAGGCGGGTGTCATTCGTAAGCGCCATCCCGAGATCACCCCAAGGCAAGATCCTCAGGAGACACCTTCTCCCTCCCTCTGCTTCGTCTCGCTTCTAAGCCCTTATTCCAAAGAAGGAAAAACATTAGTAATATCCAGAAGACACCTTCTCCCTCATCTTATGTCCGGGGAAGTTGAGGGGAGGTCCGGGGAAGTTGTATGCTAAATATTAAAGGTAAGATTGTCACAAAGTCCTCAACTCATCTTATGTCTGACTCAAGAACCCTAAACTAAGAATGTTAGGGTTTTACATCCAGTTGATAAGTATATTCGTAAACATGTGAATAAATCTGTCGACCAATTTTGTTTTTGTTTTTTAATAAGGGCAGATATGCGTTGCTTTCTGCGTGAGAAATGATAGTACGTACATTCGACTTGTCTTATAGGTCCCTTTACACTTGATACGATTTTGTGCATCATTTTACATATCGATACGAAGATTAGATGACCAAGTAAAGAATTTTAATAAACACCAAAGACTAGTAGGTTTAAGGATCTTATATACTCCATATAATTTTAATTTAATTGATTGTCGCCATCGAGATTATTAATTATTAGTATATGATTAGCTTAGCAGTGTATCGAGTCAGCTGGATTAATGATTATTAATCTCATCAGAATATAACTTACTACGGCGTACAATTTTGAGTAAACAAGTGAAGTGGGTGGTGTTTGAGTAAATAAACGATTGCCAAATGTTACCAACAAAATGTATACCACATCATTTATTGAACAGCATCCATCCAAGCTTTCCCAACCATGACATCATTTATTGCCTTGTTCTTCTTAGCCCTGCGACTTAAATGTAATTCGACAACAAGACTATTTTATACAGCACCCATTTTCTTTTGAAGGAATAAGTAAAATCATAAGTAATAAAATGAATTAATTTCATATCCAATGATTTTAACTTAGAATATTAGATTGAGCTAGGAATATTTACAGTATTAAAATTGACGTAAACTGAATCATCGGAGAATGGTCAAAATTTACAGGCATCCAGAATGGTCAAAATTCGTTATATATGAGAATTCTATAAATCATCCGAGAATGTGAGGCATCCAAAAACTACTTTAAAACCCTGGGATACAATTAGTAAAATTCTCACTTTCTAAGATACAAAAACATTATGATATATACAGATGTGTTTATAATGAGGTGTAAAGAACACATCTTAATATACCAATTGTTGATAGGTAATAAAAGTTGGTTTAAATTGAGTGACATGGTAGATTGGGTGGTGTTTGGTTAGCGATCATATATCATACAAGTAGAACAATACGTTTGTATATAATAGTTTTTTTTTTTTTTTTAATAAAAAGCACTCAACAAGTCAGGGATGTATAGGTGGTCTCTCGTGATTTCCATAAATTTTAAAACAAGTAGTTTTAACTTCTGATTTCTTCTAAAAACAAACACAAATCCTAATCCAACACATCTTAGATCTGTTTAATCACTCATCAATCAGGCATACAATTAATTAACCCTATTATATGCCCCTTTGGCTTTGCTTCTGCCACCTGTTTGGCAACAACGGTTTAAATAACAGAGACAATACTTTACAAAATGACCCATCCAAGTGATATATTTTTATGAGTTATCACATTTATATTTTATTTGCATATTTATCCCATTTTTAAGATTTCTAAACAAATCACCCCTCTCTTCATTTGCCTTCCTAGTTTATCCCTTCCTCCTGACCCCTTGGCTGAAGGCTAAGGTATATGGGAAGAGAATGTGGCTTTATTCATTCCATCTAGTGATGGTAATAAGGCGGTTTCGGGGTCCTCCTCGTCCTCATTCACGTTTAACTAATCCTCCTCGTCCTCATTCATATATTCGTCCGGGGATTTAAATTCCTCCTCGTTGGGTTTTCCTCCCCATCGAAGAATTCTCATCCTCGCCTAATTTTTTCCGTTCGCAATTTCCGTTGGGCTTTCCTAAGAATTTTACCATTACAGATCATATAAGTTAAATTATATATGCATATGTGTATATCAAACACATTTAAGTTAAAACTAGCGAAAATATTAATCTTATTTGGTAAAATAAAATGATAAGCCAATGAAAAGTTATCAAAATTAAATTAAAAAGCCTAAATCTCATTAAAATTAAACAAACACTATTAGAAAGTATATATTAAAATTCTCCATCAGGGGGTCTCGTGGGTTTCCCATCAAAGGTGGGAACGAGGCAGGGATCAGGTTAAGGTCTATTAACCATGTCTCCGATCCCATACTAGTGCAGAGATTCATTTTTGGCCTCGTTTCATTTCCCATCTCTATTTACATTCCTCATCCCACCCTCATGATGAGATTCCTAGCCAGTGTTCTAAAAACGCTAGGCGGGAACTAGATGGTAGGACGGGGCCTAGCGCCTAGACGGCTAGGCAGGGGCCTAGGCGAGTGGATCAGTATAATTTTTATTTTATAGAGATATTAATTGTAATTGTTAAGAATATATAAATAAAGAACAATCACATGATAATGTCTTATGTCTCCGTATAAATTCAAGCCTATATCCCACCTAGCCGGCTAGCCCTGCTTAGAGTCCGTCTAGCTCTCCTAGAAGGTCGCCTAGCCTACACAACCCGCCTAGGCGCCCATGGCTAAATCGGAACAGTGGACTATCGCATGGCTTCGACCGCCTAGACTTTTTTTAGAACAATGTTCCCATCAAACATTAAGAAATTCCCTCCCTAAATTCTCACCCTCGGTTTTCAAAGCTTTTATGTTTATACTAATTATACGCTTCTATTTTAATCTAATTTTCGTATGTGTCTTCTCATGTCCATTGATCTCATTACCGCCTAGACTTTTTTTAGAACAATGTTCCCAGAAAATATCAAAAAATTCCCTCCTCATTATCATCCCTAAATTCCCCCCCTCGATTTTCAAAGCTTTTATGTTTATACTAATTATACACTTCTATTTTAATCTAATTTTCGTATGTGTCTTCTCATGTCCATTAATCTCATTTCCACTTTATTCGGTGTTGTTTCCTCGCATCAAATTCTCCTTATTAGCTTGTACAAAAAAATCTTAAAATAAAAAGATGGGCAATGTTTTGAAAAATTAAAAAAAAATGTGTTCAATCTATAAAAAAAATATTTAATTTGGACTATTTCGTAATTATGTGAAAATTTGCTTGATATAAAATCCCAGTCCAAACACACCCCAATGGCCCAATGTCCCACTCCGAATAGTGCGACAGACGACGGCCGGTGTCTGATAGAGAGAGACCTTCTCCTCTCTCGTTAATGGCGGTTTCAGCCGCCGAAGAGCCGTTGCTAGTGGTGGATCCTCCGCTACCGGAGCCTAAGGACGATGAGCAGAAACTAGAGCTGGAGAGAGCGCTCCGGCGGCTGGAATCGTTCCTCCGGTGGTTCGGTTTCTGCCAGTACTCGGCGTCGAGCATCTCCCTCTCCTGGCTCTCATTCCTCTTCGTCGGCGTCGTAATTCCGGTAATCATCATCGAATTCTACTACTGCAACTCCGATTGCGAAAAGTACCTCATCAAGATTTTCGAGCTTGAGATTCTCGTCTGCTCCACGCTCGTCGCCGCCGTCTCGCTCCTTTGCGTCTCCCGCAACCTCAGGAAGTACGGTGTTCGGAAGTTCATTTTCGTAGATGAATGTCACGGCCACTCCGCTCAATTTCACGATCAGTATGTTAAGAAGATTAACGTGAGCAATCGAATTCAATTTCTTCTCAATTTTACCTTTTCATACATTACAAATTCATGACATATTCTAGATCGCGCTTTTTTCCTTGGCTTTACTATGATGTAATTGATTGATTCGCTTTTGTATATGAGATAATCTGATTATAAGTTTGCAAGATATTTCGCTTTATCTATCAATTTACCAAATCTTCAAATGCTCGCCAGTTTTTGGCGCTAAGTTAATACAAACGCCAAAGTTGGCGCTTTTCCATTTGACTTGTATGTCTTAGTATTGATGTGACGTTATTTCCATTTCAGGGCTTTTTCCGGTTGCTGGCCATATGGCTGTTGCCATGTTTCCTGTTAAAAGTAGCAAAAGAGATAGTAAGGGCTATTTATGTACCTTCAGATTCTCATTGGGAAGCCGCTGTAACTCTTTTTGCATTGCTTATATCTTGGACTTACTCTGCTACAATCTATTTTGCTGGCAATGTATTGTTCAATCTGGTCTGCAATTTGCAAGTTGTACACTTTGAAAACTATGGGAAGCTTCTAGAGAGAGATCTGGATGTTTCCGTTTATATTGAGGAGCATATCAGGCTGACTTACTACTTATCTAAGATAAGCCACAGGTTCAGGATTTTTCTCATCTTGGAGTTCTTAGTGGTCACAGCTAGCGAATGTATGGCTTTGCTGGAGACAACTGCAAATCATGGGATCATCAATTTCATCAATGGTGCTGAATTTGCGGTGAGTTCAGAATATGGTGGTATAACAATTCATTTTTCTGAAACTTTATATGTTGCTTACTATCTTGGTTTTCCATCAATGAATGCAAATCTATGTGTTGTTAATGAACGCAACGCAAATGTTTGTTGTGTTTTGATTGCAATTTTGGCAGATCTCTTCGATTGTTCAAGTTGTAGGAATAATTATTTGCCTCCAAGCAGCCACGAGAATATCACACCGAGCTCAAGGATTAGCATCAGTTGCTAGTAGGTGGCACGCGCTAGTCACGTCCAATGCAAGTAATGCTTCTCAAATTGGGGTCTCAGCCAATAATTATACCAATGGTGTACAGTCCAACGGCATAGATCCTGCTGTTCGGATAGCCATTAATTATTCCGACAGTGATTGGGAATCTGATTACATACCAGGACCTACTAATCTACAGTTGGCGTCTTATATGTCCACCTATCACAAGAGACAAGCCTTTGGTACGTTACCGAATAAACTATAGATAGAATGTTGTGACTATGTGTCACTTAATTGATGAAAACAAATGCAGTAAATGCTTTGCTCAGGATCAGTTGGATTGTTGAGTTCTTACACTGATTTCTTTTCATTTTGCAGTTTTGTACATCCAGTCCAACCCAGGTGGGGTAACCATTTTTGGATGGAGAATTGACAGGGCACTCATGACTACCATATTCTTCATTGAACTCTCATTGGTCACTTTTGTTCTTGGGAAGACTATTACTTTGTCCACAAAATGAGGTAGCATGTCTGTCCTTGTCTTTTTTTGACTATGTTGTACTTGTATCCCATATGGGAAGGCATGAAGGCTGCAATAATTTGATGGTTGCATTGGGCTGTTATGGTTTTGGTTGTTCGAAGTAGAAATTTTGGTCCTTGTACTTGGTTCCCTTTGAGTGTGTGATTATAGAGGCGGCACATAGATCTGTTGTTTATTGTAGAGTTTTCGGGTTTTTTTTTTTTTTGCTTACTTTTCACTGCTTTGTAATGAAGATGTTCAGTTCTTGAGGAGTGGTGTAAAATCATGATGTAAATATGTAATAGTTAACAAGAAATAGAATTACAATTCTCATAATCTCATCTCTTTTCTTACTTTCATCTGTTACAAGTTCTGCATCGGAAGAGCTGATCAACTAGAGGTCTCCGTCTATATTTGACGAAGCCAAAAACTCGTTTTGATTTGCTGTCCTAACTCCACAGGCTTCCAGAAAACAAAGGTAATAGAAGTGAACAAAAATTAAGTAATATGTGTCCTTTGATGACTTGTATACAAGCAAAAAGGAGCCTAAAAGATCATTGACAGCACAACATAACCAATACATAAAAGCTTTCAGAAGATTGAATAAAATAACGGAAACTTTTTTTTACTTTAATAATAAAAAATCATATGTAAAGAACCTGCTACAAAATTCCAACCTAAAAACACCTGCCCTGCACTCACCAAAAACCTAAAAGAATGGAATCTAAAAAACTTTGGACCAGAAACTGGACAGTCCAAAATTCAAGCCTCATATTCCGATTCCTACCGATTTTATGCATCGTATCTCTCAATGTAATACCGCATTACTACTTGCCAGAGTTTGATACTAATTCAAACAACAATCTAGTGAAGATACATTTTTATTCAAGACAAGTAACCAAGGATATATTAAGAGACATGGAACTACAGTGGTAGGCTAATAGCTAAAGAATACAATTCTAATAAGCTGATGAGAAATTCATAGAAGAATTGGGCCTCTCGAGCCCTCACATATTAAGATGCCACCTGAGGAGATCCTGGCTCCTAGCTTCCATTTCTCAAAAAGAACCTCGTCATTGCTTTGGGTTGCTAAGTAATCATATATATCAACCCTAGATCTCCTGGGCACATTTGTTAGAAGCTTACTCTTGCGAGTTTCTGCAGGCTTTGTTCTTGTTGTTGTTGTTGTTGTCTTGCTTGCTTCTGAATCCACAGAGAAGCTCTCTGCAAGTGCTGGGCTCCAGCTGCCTCTGCTGCTGTTGGATTGGTTGCTTTGCTCTGTCTTGTTTGCATTGCTGGTTTCCTGTCAAATTCAGAGAGGGCTGAACACGCTCAACTGCTTATCAATAGATAATTAAAACTAAAAAATTGTATAGATCATCCATGAGAGGAAGCAATTTAAGTGATTCAAAGAGCTGGACCACATTTTTGGCTTTAATTGTAGCTTTTGTTTCAATATGCAGTCACTTCATACTTCATAGGAAAAAATAATCTTGACAATAATGCAGTTTTAGCTTATCAAATAGTTTTCTTTCATCCTAAAATGCCAAATCCATTGTTCAGGTCAACACTTTGCTGGCTTATCTTCAGTACACACTACTGATTCAGTTTACACCTCCAATCAAAAGTGGTTAAAATGGATAAAGTTAAAAGAAGGGCAAAATGATTACCTCAATGGTATCTGGAAGAACAGTTTTTGGAGTTGCAGGGGTTTGCTTCTTATCATTAGATGGTAGAGGGCTCTCAGTAGTTTCCCACTGTAACCATGGGAGGACAACACCATCCATCTCTACTGGCACAGAGCCCAACCTTGTTGGAGTTCTGTAGTTTTCTGGTTCTCCAAAATGCATCAGAACGTCTTTCGGTCTTGCTGTTGTTCCAAAAGTTGAGCTTGTATCACTCCTGTCACCATCAAAAGATGATATATCTGTAGTGTCTTCGACACTAGAGATGAAATCTTCGATTATTTTGTCTGCCTCCTCGTTCAGTAGGTTGGATATCCTTCTTCTATCATTACTTCTCTGATTATAGTAGAATTCAAATGGAATTTTCATGTTAGAAACATAAAGAGACAATAATGATGAAGGGTACCCATTGTGAATCTGGGTTTGGAAAAACAATTACCTTCCTTGGACGTGATGGCTTTCTAGAAGTGCAAATCTCCTTGGCAGCAGGAAGCCACTCACCGACAAATTTCGTTCGTTCTGTACGGTGTTGCTCCTCCAACATAATTTGACGCAGCTCTTGTTTACGCTTTTCAGACTTCATAATTCCAGAATATTTTGTACACATTAGTATGCAATATTATTGCAGAGAACATCACAAGGATAGAATGTACTTGTTGTGTACTCTTTCCATCAAATTGGGAAACACTGCTAATTGTTTCATCTTAGGATGTTTTTTTAGGACATTTTGTCAATTGCTTAATAGTTTACCATAATCATGCATAACAAGAATCAGAAGAGTGACTTGTAAGTACTACACTACCTGTTCCAGTTTCGTAGAATAACTCCCGCGTCTAGAGCCATCCAAGTCTCTCTGTTGCAGGGCACCGCCTTTAACCAGTTTGGATAAATCTTCATTATCTCTCACCTAATATAGTGAGCAAAAAATGCCGCCAAGAAACTATTAGCTATCAATCAGGCAATATAAACAAGCCACAAGTCAAAAAAATTTACAAAGTAGAATGCTAGAGTTCAGTATGACCTGTTCCTGTTGATGACCAAACTTGGTCTCATCAACAGCATGCCTACGTTCTTGCCGCTTGACTTCAAGGAGATCATTATGCAAATCAAACTGCAAGTAAATAAAAAAAAGTTCAACAGAGGACATGACTGAAACTACAAAACAAGCATGTGATACTTGGATGATATTTTTTCTCTAGTTTTTTGAGAGTGTTGAGGATGAGTGGTTATGGACTTATGGTTAGTAAATAAAAAGCACCTTCTTCCTTGCATTGATGGGTCTAAATTTCTCAAAATCGTCATTGGCATAGCGGACATCCGGAATTTCATCATCAGTTAATACAGAAGAGTAGCTCTGGGAGTGGAAATAACAAAGCGTTATAAGGAGATATTGGTGGAGAGAAGTTATTTGATTAGAGCATAATTTAAAGCAAAACATAGTAAGAGAGGCAGTAAACCCCCTAATCTATATAACATCTGGTCTTATCTTTCGATTATAAAAACTCAATAAGAGGCAAAAAAATCAAGCACAAAATACATCACAAATAAAAGGGAAGCAAGTACATACTGAATAGCCATTGTTTGACGCTAGGAAATCTCTCTGGCTAGAACATCTCCGCAGTCCTTTCTGTTGAGATGGAGCTGCTTGCTTATGCACTGTTGCTTGTTTATTTACAATACTAAATCTCTTGCTGTTGATTTGCCTAGAAAACTTCTCAGAATTATCACTCTGTAATTTCAGCAAAAAGAGTCAAAGAAGTCAAGAAAACTGGTGACCTTTATGCTCCATAAGATTCTGAAGACACTACACTTATGAACTCTATATGGTGCCAAATGTGGTACATAGTAAATGGAATTGACAATTCTTTGAAGAGTGAAGCTTCACATTCCAAAATGCATTGTAGCTGTCTTTACATTTTACTCAGAACAGACAACTTCTAATAGATGAAATTATCCATCCTAAACATCTGCACATGATAAGATGAGACCATGCAATATTTCAATCAGGAAGGACTACTCAGTCAAAGTGGCAATACTTCCAGAAAACCAAATTGAATTGAATCCATTCACAACCAACTGAGATCCCAACCATCATACATAATACTCTCAAAGAAAGAAATGCGAGCAAAATGACCAATTGGAGCCTATATTACAGCCAAAATCAATAAAGACCGAGCCTTTTGCAAACAAAATTAAAAGTCGCATGTTTTCCACTGCAAATCCAGAATTTTGTTGCAAACGATCACATTACCGCGAAAATGCCGGGAATAGTAAACCTCTCCCAAATCCTACTTTCTAAACAGTGAAATCAAGGAGAAATGGAAAGCAGACATCAAATCAAATCCAATAGGAGGAGATAGTAAACAAGTGGTGCAATTAAACGCCTAAATTCCTAAAACCTTATCAATTGAGATACATTCTCACCTCCGAATCGCTTGCCTTGTACCGAACAACTGAGAGTGAGCGCCTCCTCCTATCGGACGCAACCTTCCCGCCGGTGAAAGCACTTCCGCCGCCACCGCCGTTGCTTCTTCCCGCAACCACGCTCTTCCTCTCGCCAGCAAACCTGGAGCTGGCCTGTCTGGAGACCGACCTCCCCCTCCGTTGCGATGCCAAGGTCCCTGTAGAGACCTCAGAGCTTCTCCCTCTCTCGCCTGAAGAGAACAGCTCGATTGCGAGATCGTCGAGGCTGATCTCCGGGAACGCCGTCCCTCTGGCTTTGTTGACGAACTTCCCCCTGGTCTCGACCGCCGGAGTCGTCGTCTGATCTACGAATTCGGCCGATTCCGACGGAAGACGGTGGGAGAAGCGGCTAACGCTCCTCGCTCGGCGACGACTGGAGGCGGAGGAGCCTCTAGTGGAGGAGCGGGAGTCGTCGGCGGCGCCGCTGCCGATTGAGGTCCTCTTCGAAGTGGATCTGAATGCGGCCGTTGCCATCAATGCAGATTGAGATGGATAGAAGAGGAGTTCACAGAATGAGAAAAGGACAGCTCATGGGGAAGAGCTGGCGAGGTGATAATGGAGTTCGAAACAGGAGGAGCGTAGGATTAATACAGACAATTAGAGAAAATTGCACAGGGGAGAAATTGGCGGAGAGAACCAATTTTGAAGTTGGTTTTAATACAGGAAATTAGCCCTAAGGCCCCGTTTGGCTCTCTTTGGGTTGCAGACTGCATTAAGTACTGTATTAGCGTTAGTATTTTCGAAATTTGAATATTGAACCTATACTTAGTGTTAAATACAAAGATTGCACTATCATTCATTTTGGTCATTATATCTGTTATACGAACGAAATGACCAGCATTTCATCTCACAATCTCGATTACCAAATGCCATCTTAATACAAATTATTCCAATCAAAATTGACTTTGATAATAGAGAAAAATAGCTAATTTTGATATAATTATTTGCAAATCCTTATACGGTTATACTTGAGACTTTCTTTGACGTTATAATTGATAGGAAAATGTACAAAAAATAGCATATTAGGAAAGTAATTGCAAAATTATGTGCTATTGAAACATTGGCTGTACTAATGTGCATCAAACTAGCTAGAATGCTTCCTTCATTTCTGGCTTTATATAACTCAATTGTTTGTTTGTACTTATAATGAGGTGTTCTGACACAGTCAAAGCTAATAGTTGTTTAACACAAATGTTTTTTTTTTTTTAGGGACAGTTTTGCACACGGTGGGTAGTCGGGTAGACCGTCGGCAGGTGAGCCAATTTATCTGTCACTTTTTTACGCATAATTGCAAACACAAAAATATGATATCACAGTCCCACTCCCACCCATTAATAGACAACGGACAGCTGATCTCACAAGTCATGCACTCATCCCCCGTGAATCCTTCTTACATCAGCTGTAGTCATCGCCCTTTCGTACCACAATTAGATACTTTTATATAACATCCAGTGCATCAATCAAAATCACCTGTAATGAGGCACCATCCACATTTGCAAAAAACAGATCAGGTAAATTTTGACATTCAGCATTTGAAACGAAGGCTTGGCAGAAGGCAAATTGTATTAGCTCAAAAAATATTCAGACTTCCACAGAAGTAAGAAGTACCCATCATAGCAAAAGCTTTTGTAACATGAAACTCCAATCAAGTGAAGCAAAACAGGAAATTAAAACGACAAACTCGGAAACCCAAGTCATGGTTACATCTCTGCTTCTTATTCTTTCGATTAAACTACTACTCAATATGAAGACACGCTGGAGGAACTTCGTCTGCTTCAAGATGTTTACAGGGACTTGGCCATGTGGACGATCAGGTCAACAACACGGGTGCTGCACAAATAAATTGTTGTTCATTTCTCACATCAACGTTGAAACAAAAGACGGATTTTATCTCCCCATTTAATCCAAGGAAAAGAGAGAAGGTGATATTATTACCTGTAGCCAACCTCATTGTCGTACCAGGCAACAAGCTTGATGAATTTATCATTCAAAGCAATGCCAGCCTTGGCATCAAAGATGCTCGATCTGTAGTAAATAAGACACATTAATTCCATCAGAATATGCTTCTGATTACAATGGTCAATTTTATTAATTTCTGAGCTTCCAGTATTACCTGTTGTCACCAATAAAGTCGGTAGAAACAAGATCTTCCTCGGTGTAACCCAAGATTCCTTTCATCTTGCCCTCAGACTCTGCCCTGTAAAACACAACAGGCTCAAAATGATATGCTGCAAACACTAGCTTGATCAAACACCCAATATAGATCATCCAAACCAGAAAATGAAAGTGATTTTACTTACTTGATAACACGCTTGATCTCGTCATAAGTGGCAGCCTTCTCAATTCTAACAGTGAGGTCAACCACAGAAACATCAACAGTTGGCACACGGAATGACATTCCAGTCAACTTTCCATTCAAAGCTGGCAACACCTTGCCAACAGCCTAATTCAAATAGCACACAATAAAAAGAATGAGCACATCAGAACTCAAGCTTTAAATCAATTAGTACACGCATTTTTAATAGTCAGACAAAACAATTATACCTTAGCAGCACCAGTGCTGCTGGGGATGATGTTGAATGAAGCAGCCCTTCCACCTCTCCAGTCCTTCATTGATGGACCATCAACAGTCTTTTGTGTGGCTAAATAAAAAATTTGGAAACAGAACACCAGAATTCAGCAAGAGTTTAGAACTGTACAGCACTATTCATGGAGAGTTGGGTACTACACTGTAAGAACCTACCAGTGATGGAGTGAACTGTGGTCATCAGGCCCTCAACAATTCCAAAGTTGTCATTAATAACCTATTAATTTGGAAATTAATATGCATATTAGATCTTGGCAAGACCATATCAGCCATATACTACTTTCATCAGCACAGCATATAGCAATTACCTTAGCCAGGGGAGCAAGGCAGTTGGTTGTGCAGCTGGCGTTGGAGACAATGTGAAGCTCAGGCTTGTACTCGTGCTCGTTAACACCAACAACAAACATAGGAGCATCCTTGCTAGGAGCGGAGATGACGACCTTCTTAGCACCACCCTATAGTAGTCAAAGAAAATACAATTAGCTTTACCATAACCAAACCACAATAAACATATCAGATAAAGAAGAAACAGGACACGGTATGATCAAGCTATACACCATACATCACAACAAAGATGCAACCTGTAATTCAGATGATGCTACAATAATAAGAGATGAAAACTAACAAAGCTTGTGACAAATCTGTGAGACGTAAATCTATCAGGGCTACTTAATGTCTACTGACCGAAATCCAATTAGGAAAAAAGTTGATAGAGCAACATAACTCAAATCAAGAGAAACATAAAACCAAAAACAAAGAGAGATAACAGATCAGGAACAAACAGAAGGTGCAGATTATCAGAAGTTAAATACAAGTGGTATCAAAGCTATAGGTTCGTGAAAGCTATTGCCTATTGGTAATGCACATACTAGTAATAGAACTCGTCCAAAAACTTTAGTAACATGAATAAACTAACATCATACAGAAAGAGATGAAAGGTATACTACACAGATTACTAGAAATGCAAAGGAGTCTAAATTATACAAATGTATAAATGACAAGTGCACCATAATAAAACCAGAGTGATCATACAAAGGAAACCCAATAATTGTTATCATTTCACAGGCAGGTTTAATTGCAGTAGTAGTAATTCATCATCATGAATTGGACATGCAAAAAAGGAGAACTAAGAGCAACAAAAGGATACCTTCAAGTGAGCAGCGGCCTTATCCTTGTCAGTGAAAACTCCAGTAGACTCAACAACGAAGTCGGCACCAGTCTGACCCCATGGGATCTCCTCTGGATTCCTGAGAATAGCATAGGAATCCATAAACCATTAGAATGAACTCAGCAAAGTGACAACTCACATCCAATTAATTAAGAGTCCACCTGCATCCGAAAACAGTCACTGCCTTCTCACCGAAGAGAAGAGTCTTGTCATCCTTGACCTTGATATCGTGGTGCTTCCACTGACCGTGGACACTGTCGTACTTGAACATGTATGTCTAGGCAAAACAGCAAAATATCCAACCATCAACAGCAAGCAAGGAAACAGAAGTGTAGCAGAATTGAGTTGATCGCTTAACAGCAACACGTAAAAGAGGATCGAATCAACCTTCTACTTCATATTTTTAATCAAACTTTCCTCACAATTTCTCAGAGCATGGATCTAAACCATAAAACTCGAAAATAGCACATCGAATTACCATGTATTCGGTGGAGATGAAGGGATCGTTAACGGCAACGAGCTCTACATCTTCCCGTGCAAGAATCACCCTAGCGACCAAACGGCCGATCCTTCCGAAACCTGGAAATCAGACATTCACAGACAACGATCAGCGAGTCAGATCTTCGACACCAGAAATGAGTCGCGGAAAATACGAAAATCAGAGGCAGAGAAAGCAGATCAAAGAAGAAACGACGAGATCTAAAGGAACACTAGGCCTTACCGTTGATTCCAACCTTGATCTTTGCTGCAAAATACCATAAAACATCGAAACAGAGAAGAGAAACACAGTCAGAACGTCGCAGCAAACACAATTAACCATTAAAATCAAACTAAAGATGCAGATCAAGCCGTATACCCATTGCTTGAGAAAGAGAGAGATTGAGAAGATTCTAGATGATGGTAGTTGTTAAACCTCGGGATGTTGTTAGTGGCAAAGGGTGATTGGTACTAGGGTTTATATAGAATGTAGAGAGAGACAGAGTGGTTGAATGATTGGTAGCGTGAAAGACCCGACCCGAGAGAGACGGTTCTAGAAGTTGTTAACATCTACTGTACCGGCAGTCTACAATTAATATGGTGGAGCCTCATTTGGTTCTTTTCCAGGATGCGCCCATCGTTTTTCAAGGCCGTCCGATTTCGATCTAAGTAGGTAGAGGAGTTAACGCCGTCGATGGCGGCGAGTTTGGCCTATGGTTTTGTGGATCTCCGTATCCGGGAAGTAGAAGAAATGTGGATCTCCATTCGACAGTGGTCAATTGTCAGTGGTTTATAATTTTTTAATTTTTTAATTTTTTTGACCATTTTCTTGAGGAACAAGTTAAGAGTTTGGCTACTTTGAATTCAACTTTGTAACAATACGCCTAGAAGGCTATAATACACACTGGTAGAGTGGTAGCATTTGCACCACAATCTTTTACTGTTTTAGCACAACACATTGAGTTCCACGAAATAATTTTATTAAAAATTATATAATATTATAATATTAATATTAAATATATGTAATATATATCATATCATAATTAAAATTATATAAATTATTTTTTAAGATCGTGTCTCCTATTTTAATTAAATATATTTAATAATTTTTTCATCATTTGTTTAGTCTTGTCTCAAATTTAGATTGAAATTAAAACATTATTTTCATTTGAATTATATTAGTTTTCTTGTTGACACTAATATACATAAAATACTCAATTTTTATAAAGTTAACTAGTTGAATTCCCGTATATTCACCGGGTGATTTACTAAAGATTATACAATAATTTAATTAATACAAAATTTAAAATACTTGTATATAATATAGCAATAAAATTATGTAATTTATATAAAAAAAAACTTTAAGATTGGGCCACATATTTTAATTAAATATATTTAAAAATTATTTTCATTATTTGTTGAGATCTTGCCCTATATTTTGATTAAAATTTTTAAAATGTTAATTTCACTTGAATTAAATATTTTTTATTTTTATTTTTATTTTTTTAAGATATTAATGTGCATAAAATAATCAGTTTCTATTAAATATTTATTAAGGTTATGTATTTGAGTTCTTATCTTTTATTTTGTAATGAATATAATAATATTTTTAAATATAGAGAAAATAACATAGAGAAAAAAATAAAAACAATATAATGATATAACTTAAAGATAATTACGGTAGGATATCTACTATCTAGCAATGATAATCTAACTTATGAAAATAGTTTTTGACGTTAATTTATTAAAATTTAGGTAGATATATCAATGTATACTAAAATATATCATATATTCTATAAATAATTTATTATATTGCAAAATATCAAATTATAGCTGAAAAATTATATATTTGGAGTGCAAGATTTGTTAAAAGATAAAAGAAAATTTATTATGTATAAAATTAGTATAAAAAAAATTAGCATATTGATCAAGTTTTGTTAAAAGACATGCATAAAATTAACATAGAAAGTATCAACATATGGATAGTTAATTTATTATAATATAAGAAATTGGATGTATAGAAAGAATAATACAAGTTATTATTTAAAAACTTGACATTATTTTGTTCAAGTAATGCCACGTGACGCAATTTTTTCAACAGACATGGTTTCTGCTTTATAATGTAGTAGGTAGATTAGGTAGATAATTAGGAGACAGTATGTAGCAAGTATAATATAATTTATCAAGGTTATATAAAATTGAGATTAGATAGAAATTAATATTAGGGTGTAAAATGAGGGCAAATTTAATGTGTTGGATTTAGTAGATCAACGGCCGTTAGAGGGGCGCGCTTCTCTTTTTTTTTACAAACTAGGGGTATTTTTGACTTTTTCCATATCAAATTAAGAGAATGTTACAATAGTCATCTCCTAACTTTGGACACGCAACGATTTGCATCCTTTTCCATTGTTGTTTGTTGGAGCTCTTCAATGACGA